>CM056058.1:107500-142500 GCA_029574335.1 Rana kukunoris
GTCGAACAGGGATATGATCTCCATGTATAAATACATAAGGGGGGGATATGATCTCCATGTATAAATACATAAGGGGGGATATGATCTCCATGTATAAATACATAAGGGGGGATATGATCTCCATGTATAAATACATAAGAGGGGATATGATTTCCATGTATAAATACATAAGGGGGGATATGATCTCCATGTATAAATACATAAGGGGGGGATATGATCTCCATGTATAAATACATAAGGGGGGGGATCTGATCTCCATGTATAAATACATAAGGGGGGGGATCTGATCTCCATGTATAAATACATAAGGGGGGATATGATCTCCATGTATAAATACATAAGGGGGGATATGATCTCCATGTATAAATACATAAGGGGGGATATGATCTCCATGTATAAATACATAAGGGGGGATATGATCTCCATGTATAAATACATAAGGGGGGGATATGATCTCCATGTATAAATACATAAGCGGGGATATGATCTCCATGTATAAATACATAAGGGGGGGATATGATCTCCATGTATAAATACATAAGGGGGGATATGATCTCCATGTATAAATACATAAGGGGGGATATGATCTCCATGTATAAATACATAAGGGGGGATATGATCTCCATGTATAAATACATAAGCGGGGATATGATCTCCATGTATAAATACATAAGGGGGGATATGATCAGGAAGGATTTTTTTTGTATCCTGCTTTGCTGGCGTTTTTTTTTTTTGCCTTCCTCTGGATGAACTGTGGTTATAGGAATGTTTATATGGTATAGTATGATTTTGTGTCATCAGGAGCGTCTTGTGTTTTCTTCTCTCCTCAGATTACAATTCTCTCCGCATGGGAGGTTTAGTGTTTTCAGGAGTGATGCTGACTACAGGAATTATCGTTCTTCTGAGTAAGCAAATGTTTTATTATTATTTTTATTTTTTTCCAAAGGGATTAAAGTATATCTAAACCCAAGAACAACATGTCATGTATGGCACTTTCCCAATCCTTGGATGTGCTTTCATTGTATATTTAACAGAGCAAAAGAGAGGAGTTTATGAAAATATTCGCATAGCTGTTCATCCGATGAAATTGCGTGTAAATTCATGTAAGGATGTGAAAAAAATATGTTCTCAAGCTGTATTTTTGGCAATTTCAATGTGTGAAATACTACATTATGGCCACTAGATGGCAGTGAGGAGCTTTCTTTTTCTTATGATTGCCAGTGCCATCTAGTGGTCACAATACAGCATTTTTCACACACACAGTTTCTCCTACCTTTAGTCATTTTTTCATCTTTCCATTTCTTAAATCTTCTGTCCTTGTTGTTTTAACTTTGGATAGTAAAACATTGTTTTTTTTCTTACAGTAAATCCCTTATACAGCCCACTTCCTGTTTCCTTATACAGCCCACTTCCTGTTTTCTTATACAGCCCCACTTCCTGTTTCCTTATACAGCCCACTTCCTGTTTCCTCATACAGCCCACTTCCTGTTTCCTCATACGGCCCACTTCCTGTTTCCTCATACGGCCCACTCCCTGTTAACTCATACGGCCCACTCCCTGTTTCCTCATACGGCCCACTTCCCGTTTCCTCATACGGCCCACTTCCCGTTTCCTCATACGGCCCACTTCCCGTTTCCTCATACGGCCCACTTCCCGTTTCCTCATACGGCCCACTTCCCGTTTCCTCATACGGCCCACTTCCCGTTTCCTCATACGGCCCACTCCCCGTTTCCTCATACGGCCCACTCCCCGTTTCCTCATACGGCCCACTTCCCGTTTCCTCATACGGCCCACTTCCCGTTTCCTCATACGGCCCACTTCCCGTTTCCTCATACGGCCCACTTCCCGTTTCCTCATACGGCCCACTTCCCGTTTCCTCATACGGCCCACTTCCCGTTTCCTCATACGGCCCACTCCCCGTTTCCTCATACGGCCCACTCCCCGTTTCCTCATACGGCCCACTTCCCGTTTCCTCATACGGCCCACTTCCCGTTTCCTCATACGGCCCACTTCCCGTTTCCTCATACGGCCCACTTCCCGTTTCCTCATACGGCCCACTCCCCGTTTCCTCATACGGCCCACTCCCCGTTTCCTCATACGGCCCACTCCCCGTTTCCTCATACGGCCCACTCCCCGTTTCCTCATACGGCCCACTTCCCGTTTCCTCATACAGCCCACTTCCCGTTTCCTTATACAGCCCACTTCCTGTTTCTTGTCTGGTCATCAGCCTAGGTTTATGACATGCACATCTCTATCTCTCTCAACTCTTGTGAGCGTTTGCCAGGAAGGGAGGGGGTGAGTCGTAAGAGGGCCAATACGAGCTGCAGAGCTGGAAGCGTGCCTCTGTGTAAATTCAGGAAGTGAACAGGCAGCAGCTTCAGCTGCCCACAGTTAAAATGGCTGCGGCCAGACTCGGCGGAGGGAGATTTCTGCAGCATATTTGGCAAGTACAGAATCACAGTCTATATAAAATAATATGCAAAGTGGTTGGAGACAATACTGTATCCTAGCACTAGGCCGACAAGGCCCAGGCTTAGTGCAGCACTTTGCAGGGGGGGGGGGGGGGGCAGCACGGACAGTGTCCCCGGCGGCTTGCGCTACACTGTTAGGCAAATTCATTTAGCGCCCCCATAAATCTGCCGCACTTCCAGTATGTGGGCGGTTGGCATTCTGCAACTGTGGGTGGGGGGGCGTTGCTTCAATTTTTTTTACCATCCCTGTCCCATTGCAGAGATTTCCCGTCACTTCTGCCCCATAGCCATACAGGAAGTGAGAGGAAATCTATGCAAATTAAGGGAATCCATTGCCCGCCCCCCCCCCCCCCCAAGGCCATCAGAACTAGTGTCCCCATTTGAAAATTTCAGGGTGGGTCTTAAACCGCAAGGGGTGTGCCCTTGACAGGAAGGGGTGGGTCATATTTAAATTATTACCAAAAAAATAAATAAAATAAATGCATAGATGTCTTATCTATCAGTTAAATTTTGTTTTGTGCAAATGTAGAAAAATCTATGGTTTTCAGACTATATAATCTGCCATTGGAATGTGTGAATGCAGAAATACCACATTATGGCCACTAGATGGCAACGAGGAGCTTACTTCTTTCCTAAGAGAGTGCCATCTAGTGGCCATAAGGCAGTATTTTCTGCACACGCAGATTTATTTCCCCCCATGAAAAAAAAATGATTGGGTTTCTTCATCCATCAAAACTACATGTGAACCCGTTCTTTAGGAATAGGGGGGGGGGGAAATAATGTTCTTGTGCTATTTTCTCTGCAGATCAAATGTGCGAATGGGACAAAACTGTGAGTGATACTGCATTGTGGCCACTAGATGGCGCTGACTATCATCATGTGAGCTCCTCTGCACCATCTAGTGGCCATAATGTGGTATTTGCTGATTTTTAGTGATCCGAACCCCCTTGCTGCTCTGTAGTTTGGCGTTTTGCAGTCCGTTACCAAAACCGCCCTCTAATGAACGGCGGAGAATGATTGGCGACTGACGGATCTGCAGGTTGTCGGCTACACGGTACAATGTAGTACAGCAAGGAATTGCATATGACCAAAGCATTGCGTGATGCCGATAACCTTACAAGGTACCAACCAGTTGCACCCTACGGGGACCATACGCTGACCTCTTTCCTCCATCTTTGCAGCTGATCTCAACATTTGGAAGAAGAAGAAAAGCGCATCAGCAGAGGTAGAGATTATGAGATTTGTTTTGGTTTACTATCACACCCCACTATAGCACCAAAAGTATGTACACCCCCATTCCCCTCCAAATTATGGAATTCGGATGTTCCCAGTGAATGGTACTGTTAGCACGACATTGTAGACAATGTTGTATTAATAATACCCTTCACTGGATACATGGTGGGACAGGTCTCCATGATAATTGACTATGGAAAGGGGGGGGGGGGCTCTAAATGAATGTCCATGGAGTGGTTCTATATTGGTGGCCATTTGGGGGGACTTGATATTAATGGGGGGCCATAATGATGACCATGGTGGATCATAATGTCCATTGGTGGTGGGTGCCATATTTATGACCATTGGAAGGGTGGCAACTCTATATTAATGTCCATGAGGATGACCTCCTCCATATTAATGTCTATTGGGAAGCCCCATATTAATGGCCCACGGGGAGGCCAACTTCATATAAAAGTCCTAGGGTGGGGGCCTCAATAATAATGGCTATAGGAAGGGGGGGACTCAATATTAATGTCCATTCAAAGGGCTCCATATTACTGACCATAGGAAGGGTGGTAACTCTATATTAATGTCCATGAGGAGGACCTCCATAATAATGTCTATTGGGAAGCCCCATATTAATGGCCCAACCTCATATAAAAGTCCATGGGTGAGGCTCCATGATAAAGGCTTTGGGAGGGGGGGGGGGGCAACTTGATTTTATTTTCCATTTGAAGGTCTTCATATTACTGACCATGGGAAGGGGGGGGGGGTAACTCTATATTAATGTCCATGAGGAGGACCTCCTCCATAATAATGTCTATTGGGAAGCCCCATATTATGGGCTCACGTGGAGGCCAACTTCATAAAAAAATGCCATGGGTGGAGGCTCAATGATAATTGGCTATGGAAAAGGGGGGGGGGGACTCTATATTAATGTCCATGGAGTAGTTCCATATTAGTGGCCATTGGGGGGGGACTTGATATTAATGGGGGGGGGTCCATAATAATGACCATGGTGGATCATAATGTCCATTGGTGGTGGGTGCCATATTGATGACCATTGGAAGGGTGGCAACTCTATATTTATGTCCATGAAGGGGACCTCCTCTATATTAATGTCTATTGGGAAGCCCACGGGGAGGCCAAAGTCATATAAAAGTCCATGGGTGAAGGCTCCATAATAATGGCTATGGGAAGGGGGATCAACTCTATATTAATGTCCATGGAAGGGTTCCATGTTAGTGGCCATTGATATTAATGGGGGGGTCCATAATAATGTCCATGGGGGATCATGATGTCCATTGGTGGTGGGTGCCATATTGATGACCATTGGAAGGGTGGCAACTCTATATTAATGTCCATGGAAGGGTTACATGTTAGTGGCCATTGATATTAATGGGGGGTCCATAATAATATCCATGGGGGATCATGATGTCCATTGGTGGTGGGTGCCATATTGATGACCATTGGAAGGGTGGCAACTCTATATTAATGTCCATTAGGAGGACCTCCTCCATATTAATGTCTATTGAGAAGCCCCATATTAATGGCCCATGGATGGGGGCTCCATAATGATGGCTATGGGAGGGTTGGCAACTCTATATTATGTCCATGAGGAGGACCTCCATATAAATGTCTATTGGGAAGCCCCATATTAATGGCCCACGGGGAGGCCAAAGTCATATAAAAGTCCATGGGTGAAGGCTCCATAATAATGGCTATGGGAAGGGGGATCAACTCTATATTAATGTCCATGGAAGGGTTCCATGTTAGTGGCCATTGGGGGAGGCTTGATATTAATGGGGGTCTATAATAATGACCATGGTGGATCGTGATGTCCATTGGTGGTGGACTCCATATTTATTGGCCATGGTTTTGGAATTGGATCTCCAACAAGCTTTCATAGATGTTGTGGTTGGTTGTCCATGGGCGTTTGGCCGTATTGTGTATATTTTGGATATAAATGAATGGGAAGTTATCTCCTGAGGTAAGTGTGCAGTTTCGGTTGGTGTTCGGTGTCCCTCTTATGTCACCCAATCGCATTTTTTACACTTTTTAGGTCGCAGTGGAAGGAAAGACCTGCTAGGCCCTCCTTATCGGGACGGATATAACGAAGACCCCACTGAACGTTCTGTAAGACTCTTCTCCGTATTTTCCGGCCCGGTTGATCGGCACACCAAAGACCCTCAATGGACAAATCGCTTTGGCTGAGTCGAATGCGGACGCGCAGATTTAAGAGGTTCGCAAGAAGTACATTTCTGCTATCGTGTTCTCTGATGGTTTTACGGGCTCTGGAGGACTCCATGGCTTCCAGTGGGAAATACACGCGATTTCCTTGTTGTGACAGGGGGGCGGAAGGTAAACCGGAATGGTGCCTCTGTGTGAGCATCCCATAGGCGGCAGATTGGTAAAAATGTTGAAGCCGTTCCAAAAGTAAATTTTAATTAAGGTCTTCAGATTTCAGAAAAATCCCTGGTGATCCTGCCATGGAGGACCTTGCTTAGGCACTTCCTTTTTATAGGGCGACAACAGTTGGCATCTGCTATGCAAGCAACTATGTAAAGTCCATCTCAAGACAGGTTGCCAGGGGGTTACCTCTGCTTGATGAAAGACTTGACTTGCCATACGGGGAAGCCTGCTGCTTCTGCCCATAGCCTAGTTGTCATGTTTAGATGGCTTTAAGTATGTATATCAAGAAAATTGCCCCCCCCCCCCCTTCCTTATCTACCTTTGTTCCGGGTCGGAGATTCAACCTACTAAAAATGGGGGTCAACATGACTGCCAGGCATGTAGCATTTTTTTGTGGAGGTCACTGGCAGCCCCTGTTTCTCTTATGACAGGTTTTGGTTAAAGCTCCTCATCCTGGCAATACAATGTCCTTCAGAGTTACCAAAATTGCATAAAATGAGGACCTTCCTGGACTATCCAATCACAGGACACCCGGATATAAAAGTTATTAAGGTTGCAGATATAAATGATTGGGAAAGAATAATATATTTGGTAGGAGACTGATACATCATTCTTGGTAGACCTATTTGTTGTATTGTATGTCTTGCTATTTGACATGGACTTTCCTGCACTAGCAAATTTATTGGGTTGGGTTCCAGTGGTCTATAAAAAATAAATTAATAACTTGTGTTTTCCTATTCAGTTCTGTATCTTCATTGAGTTTAGGTGCGCGGTACACGAGACTTGATGTGACTTTGCGCACTACTCTAAAATGTCCACAAGGTGGCAGCATTCTCCATTTATTCAAGTTGGACATTTCTAAAACCGCATTAATGGCCATGGAAAGGGCAACGACTGTAATTGGGGTGGGTGGGGAGGCAGGACAAGTGGAATTTGGTAACTCCATATTTAAGTCTATGGCTCCATAATGATAGCCGGGGGCAGCAAATGCACATTAATGTCCACGGAGATTGGAAGTTAGCTTCACAATAATGTCCATGGAGATTAATGTAGAGCCAATCTCCATGGACATTAAGGTAGAGCCAATCTCCATGGACATTAAGGTAGAGCCAATCTCCATGGACATTAAGGTAGAGACAACTTCCAATCCCCATGGGGAATGGAAGTTGGCTCTACCTTAATGTCCATGGAGATTTGACGTTGGCTTTATTAATGTCCACGGTTATTGGAAGTTGGCTCGCCTCTACATTAATGTCCATAGAGAGCCAATCCAATCCCCATGGACAATAATGTAGAGCCAACTTCCAATCACCATGGACATAATTGTGGAGCTAAATGCCAATCTCCATGGACATTAAGGTAGAGCCAACTTTCAATCCCCATGGGGGATATCAATGTCTATGGGAATTGGCTCCATATTAATGTCCATGGAGAGCCAATGTCCTATCTCCATGGTCATTATTGTGGATCCAAATGCCAATCTTCCCCATGGGGATTGGAAATTGGCTTTACCTTCATGTCCATTGGGTTTGGAAGTTGGCTCTACATTAATGTCCATGGAGATGGGGGGGAGAGTTGAAAATGTAATATGTATGTCCATTGGGGGGGGGGATACTGTCAATTTTAACGGTGGGGGGAGCAACTCCATATTATTTTTTTATGAAGGGGCCTATATATTGGTGTCCATTTGGGGGAGCACCATAATGCCATGGTGGGGGAAGGGGTGTTGGCTACTCAAAATTGAAGTCCATAGGGTAAGGGGGATCCATGTTAATGTTCATGGGTGAGGTGGAATCCATATTGATGGCCATAGGTTTTGGAATTGGATGTCTTCAGATGGATCAGTCACGTTGTGTAGATTGTTTGGATGAAGCAGACTGTAAAATTGTGACTGCATGCAATACTCTAAAGTGTCCACAAGGTGGCAGCATTATCCATTTATTTAATTTGGAAATTTTGTAAAATTGGTATTTTTTTTTTTTTCACTGCAGTTTTTCATGGTGATAAAAGCGAATGCCCCCTGGTGCAATATATATATATATATCTTTAAATGTATCTGTAAAGAGGCCATGACCCCCCTTTGGTAATATTAGTTTTGAATGAACCCAATATTTTTTTTATTTAAAAACTGAAAGCAAAATTTTGAGTAATATTGATACCTAGAGTAAACCTAAACTGTATGACATTTATTTTGGCAACGCTTCATGTATCAAAAGAATGGTCATGTCTTTATTCCTTAATCCTCCCCCCCAATCCCAGGGCTGCTGACCACCTGCAGCCTCTTCCTGTCTCCAATCACAATCAGGGGGCGGGGATTGTGCCTCTGCAGACATTCCCGGCCAGGACAAGTATTGTCAGTGAGTAAAGCGGCAATGTGGAGGCCTTTTTTGGGGGCTTTGGATAATCTCTGGGGGGTGGCAGTGTCAATCTTTATCCTGGGACATTGTATTGTGCTGGTATTAAGGTGCCCGGGACAGACCTGCAAATGCGGGACAGTCCCGGGCAATACAGGGACACTTGGTCACCCTAGTGCAGTGATGGCGAACCTTGGCACCCCAGATGTTTTGGAACTACATTTCCCATGATGCTCAACTACACTGCAGAGTGCCTGAGCATCATGGGAAATGTAGTTCCAAAACACCTGGGATGCCAAGGTTCACCATCACTGCCCTAGTGGGATGGGACATGCATTAGAAGATGTCCTTAAGTGGAGTTCCACCCTAAAAACAAACTTTTTATTAACAGCTTGCCTTTAACATAAACAAAAAAAAATCTTCATTTTTTTTTACTCACTTGTATATATGACTGTTACTAGGCAGATTTCGTAATCTGCCTAGTTCCTAGTCCGCGGTGGTTCAACTTCCTGTCCTAAGACCCCATTGCCTCCTGGGAAATGATGACACTAATCCCTACAAATCCCAGCATGCACCTCTCTAGGGAAATTCCAGGAAGACGCAGGAACTGGGCTTCTCGTGCCCACAGCTAAGATGGAAACGGCCACAAGATCGCTGAGCAGATATCAGGTAAGTGTTTACACTTTTTTATGTACCGATCGTGTTTTTTTTTAAATTGTAAAAGAATATTGAATGTAATGTATTGTGGATTGCAAAAAAAAAACCTGATTCCGAACACAAATTCATCTAAAAGTCGATACTTTATTTACACAAATGTATCTGTAGGGTTGTAGGGTTTGGTCTGGGTGGAGACCCGTGCTGAAGGAGGTTTAATATTATTAATACAATATAATAATAGCACCTTCATACAAGCCCCATGAATGTGGTTTTAGATTTTAATACCAGTCAAAATGTAACGGTTATCCAAAAAGATTGCAACATTATTCAGAGTATGAAAAGTACAAAACAATTGTAAAAAATACAAAGTGTCCATTCCTTGTGGTTATGTTTTTAATATTAGTTCCATTAACCAGTCACTTTTCATTTCTAAAAGGTTTAAAGTTCTGGTTGAGTGAGATCCTCCTTACCCTATGGCAATCCTTAAGGTTATGGTTGGGTAACGTCCTCCTGACACCCTAACCGCCCATAGGGTCAGGAGGATCTCACCCAGCTATAACCTTAAGGACTACAGTGGGGCCGGAACAACATTACCCAACCATAACCTTACCACAATCCTTAAGGCTATGGCAGGGTAAGGTCATCCTGACCCCCCCCATCACAGTTCTTGAGGATATGATTGGGTGAGGTCTTATTGACCCAATTGCAGTCCTTAAGGTTATGACTGAGCGAGGTCCTCCTGACCCTATGGAGCGTGATCAGGGGTCAAGAAGACCTTACACAACCATAACCTTAAAAGCTGTAATAGTGATCAGGAGGACCTCACCCAATCATATCCTCAAGAACTGTGATGGGGGGGTCAGGATGACCTGACCCTGCCATAGCCTTAAGGATTGTGGTAAGGTTATGGTTGGGTAATGTTGTTCCGGCCCCACTATGATTGGGGTTCAGGAATCCTAATCGCAGTCCTTGAGGATATGATTGGGTATGGTGCTCCTGAGCTATAGCCCTCGAGATTATGGTTGGGTAAATTCCTCCTGACCTTATAGCACAACTTAAAGTTATGGCTGGGTAAGGTCTACTTAACCCCTGATCACACTTCATAGGGTCAGGAGGACCTCGCTCAGCCAAAAATTTAACGATTGCAATTGGGTCGGTAAGACGTTACCCAACCATAAACTTGCCACAATCCTTATGGTTGGGGGTCAGGAAAACCTTACCCAACTCTAATCACAGTCCTTGAGCATATGATTGGGTAAGGTGCTCCTGACCTCCTATATAGTCCTTGAGGTTATGGTTGGGTAAATTCCTCCTAAATAGGTTTCCTATTGCAAACCTTACGGTTACAGCTGGATAAGGTCTTCCTTAACCCCAATCACAGTCCTTGAGCTTATGGCTGAGCGAGGTCCTCCTGATTCTATTGACTGCGATGGGGGTCAGGAGGACGTTATCATCACAATCTTTAAGGTTATGGTTGGGTAACGTCCTCCTAACACCATAACAGTCCATAGGGTCAGGAGGATCTCACTCAGCTATAATCTTAAGGACTGCATTGGGATCGTCACGACATTACCCAACCATAATCTATACACAATCCTTAAGCTTAAGTCAGGGCAAGGTCATCCTGACCCCCATCACAGTTCTTAAGGATATGATTGGGTGAGATCCTCCTGATCACCAATACAGACCGGGAGGTTATGGTTGGGTAAATTCCTCCTGACTTTATTGCACAATTTAAGGTTATGGCTGGGTAAGGTTGTCTTGACCCCTGATCATACTCCACAGGGTCAGGTGGACCTCGCTAAGCCATAACCTTAAGGACTGCAATTGGGTCAGTAAGATGTTGCCCAACCATAAACTTACCACAGTCCTTAAGGTTGGGGGTCAGAAAAAGCTTACCCAACCCTAATCAATCATAGTCCTTGAGGTTATGGTTGGGTAACATCCTCCTAACACCATAACCGTCCATAGGGTTGGGAGAATCTCACCCAGCTTATAACCTTAAGGACTACAATGGGGCTGGAACAACATTACCCAACCATAACCTTACCACAATCCTTAAGGTTATGGCAGGGTAAGGTCACCTTGACCCCCCATCACAGTCCTTGAGGATATGATTGGATGAGGTCCCCTTGATCACCATTACAGCCCTCGAGGTTATAGTTGGGTAAATTCCTTGTGACCTTATTGCACAACCTAAGGTTATGGCTGGGTAAGGTCTTCTCGACCCCTGATCACGCTCCACGGGGTCAGGAGGACCTCGCTCAGCCATAACCTTAAGGACTGCAATTTGGTCAGTAAGACATTACCCAACCATAAACTTACCACGATCCTTAAGGTTGGGGGTCAGGAAAACCTTATCCTCAAGGATTATGATTGGGGCTTAGGAAGACCTTATCCAGCTGTAACCTTAAGGTTGCAATAGGAAACCTATTCAGGAGGAATTTACCCAACCGTAACCTCAAGGACTATAATGAAGGTCAGGAGCACATTACCCAATCATATCCTCAAGGACTGTGATTAGGGTTGGGTATGATTGGGTAATGTGCTCCTGACCGCCATTATAGTCCCTGAGGTTACAGTTGGGTAAATTCCTCCTGAATAGGTTTCCTATTGAAAACCTTAAGGTTACAGCTGGATAAGGTCTTCCTAAACCCCAATCATAGCCCTTAAGTTATGGTTGGGCAAGGTCCTCCTAACACCTCACTAAGCTATAACCTTAAGGACTGCAATAAGATCGGAACAACGTTACCCAACCATAAACTTACCACATGCCTTAAGGACTGTGATGAGGGGGTCAGGATGACCTTACCCTGCCATAACCTTGAAGATATGATTGGGTGAGGTCCCCCTGATCACCATTACAGTCCTCAAGGTTTGCAATAGGGTCAGGAGGAATTTACCCAACCATAACCTTGAGGACTGTAATGGAAATGAGGAGGACCTTACCCAATCATATCCTCATGGACTGTGATGTGGAGGTCAGGATGACCTTACCCTGCCATAACCTTAAGAATTGTGGTAGGTTTATGGTTGGGTAATGTCGTGTCTGGCCCCATTGCAGTCCTTAAGCTTATAGCTGGGTGAGGTCCTCCTGACCCTATGGACAGTTATGGTGTTAGGAGGATGTTGCCTAACCATAACCTCAAGCCATAACCTTAACGTTATGGCTGAGCAAGGTCCCCCTGACCCTATGGAGTGTGGTCAGGGGTCAAGAAGACCTTACCCAGCCATAACCTTAATGGTATGGTTGGGTAAATTCCTCCTGGCCCTCCTGAGGCAACGTCCTCCTAACACCATAACTGTCCATGGGGTCAGGAGGATCTCGCCCAGCTATAACCTTAAGGACTGCAATTGGGTTGGAAACAACATTACCCAACATGAACTTACCACAATCCTTAAGGTTATGGCAGGGTAAGGTCATCCTGACCTCCCCATCACAGTCCTTGAGAATATGATTGGGTAAGGTCCTCCTGATCACCATTTCAGCCTTTGAGGTTATGGTTGGGTAAATAAATCTTGACCTTATTGCACACCTTAAGGTTATGGCTGGGTAAGGTCTTCTTAACCCCTGATCACACTCCATAGGGTCAGGAGGACCATGCTCAGCCATAACCTTAAGGACTGCAGTAGGGTTTGGAAAACATTACCCAGCCATAACCTTAAGGATGGTGGTAAGTTTATGGTTGGGTAAGATCTTCCTGGCCCCCAATCGCGGTTCTTTGAGGATTATGGTTGGGTAAGTTCCTCCTGACTCTTTCGCAATCCTTAAGGTTATAGCTGGGTAAGGTCTTTCTAAAACCCATCACAGTCCTTGAGGTTATGATTGGGTGATGTCCTACTGAACCCTTCACAGCTCATAGGGTAAGGAGGTCCTTGCAAAGCCAAAGCCTTAAGGACTTCAGTAGGGTTTGGAAGACGTTACCCAACCATAAACTTACCACAATCCTTAAGGTTATGGCTGGGTAAGGTCCTCCTGATTCCCAGAACAGTCCTTGAGGTTATGATTGGGTAAGTTCCTCCTGATCCTTATTACAAACCTTAAGGCTATGTCTCCTGACTCTTTAGCAATCCTTAAGGTTATGGCTGGGCAAGGACCACCTTACCTTATGAGCTGTGAAGGACATCACCCAATCATAACCTTAAGGACTGTGATGGGGGTTAGGAAGACCTTACCCAGCTATAACCTTGAGGTTATGATTGGGTGATGTCCTACTGAACCCTTCACAGCTCATAGGGTAAGGAGGTCCTTGCCCAACCATAACCTTAAGGGGCTGCAATGGGGTTGGACAGACATTACCCAACCATAACCTTATCACAGTCCTTAAGGTTATATCTGGGTAAGGTCTTCCTAACCCCGTCACAGTCCTTGAGGTTATGATTGGGTGATGTCCTACTGAACCCTTCACAGCTCATAGGGTAAGGAGGTGCAATGGGGTTGGACAGACATTACCCAACCATAACCTTATCACAGTCCTTAAGGTTATATTTTGGTAAGGTCTTCCTAACCCCCGTCACAGTCCTTGAGGTTATGATTGGGTGATGTCCTACTGAACCCTTCACAGCTCATAGGGTAAGGAGGTCCTTGCCCAACCATAACCTTAAGGGGCTGCAATGGGGTCAGAAAGACATTACCCAACCATAACCTTATTACAGTCCTTAAGGTTATATCTGGGTAAGGTCTTCCTAACCCCGTCACAGTCCTTGAGGGTTATGATTGGGTGATATCCTACTGAACCCTTCACAGCTCATAGGGTAAGGAGGTGCAATGGGGTTGGACAGACATTACCCAACCATAACCTTATCACAGTCCTTAAGGTTATATCTGGGTAAGGTCTTCCTAACCCCCGTCACAGTCCTTGAGGTTATGATTGGGTGATGTCCTACTGAACCCTTCACAGCTCATAGGGTAAGGAGGTCCTTGCCCAACCATAACCTTAAGGGGCTGCAATGGGGTCAGAAAGACATTACCCAACCATAACCTTATTACAGTCCTTAAGGTTATGGCTGGGTAAGGTCCTCCCACCCCCATCAAAGCCCCTGAACTTATGCTTGGGTGACCACCTCCTGACCCCATTGCATTCCTTGATTTTGAGTCTTAAGATTCGAGCTTACTGTAATGAAGTGAAGCAAATTGTTATTCTTTAGAAAATGAGGTTCTTTTCGGTGTCTTTTATATTGAAAATGAAAAATTCAATCTGTTTCGGTTAAAACAGTGCCTTTGGTTTCATCATAGTGGTTGTGCGATGGCGCCCATCTCCAGCTGAGTCCTCGGCTCGGCTCGTTCGCCCGGACACGCTCATATTGAATTGTCTTTCTCTATGTACTCGTAAACCACCGTGTCCCCTCCGAAGCTCGCCACGAAAATAAACTCCCTCCCCCGCACGCGCACCGTGGTTAAAGCTCTGGCTTCCAACACTTTGAATTCCTGCATGGGCACCAAAGGCCCCGAAGATCCTTCCTTGTCATTGGTCTCCTCAACCTCCCAGTGTTTCCATTTTTCCAGCTGGTATATCCAGGCGTAGCCGTAGTCGTTGCCCAGGAGGGCGTGCCAATGTAGGCCGAGGAGAAGGGGTTGGAAGACGTGGGAACCTCGGGACGGCAGCTGCTGCAACTGTTTAAACATGGAGCCATCCCACCGAACCAAAGAAGAGTCTCCCATGTACCTCACCAGGCAGGCGAACACCCCGTCCTCGGCGTCGGTAAAGTGTTTGACGGCGTAGACATCCCAGGCTTCCGGGATATCGGTGAGGCGCACCAAGCGCTTGTTCTCAAAGCGGTATACTAGAGGCCTCTGGGAGCCGCTACTCATGATGAGATGTGGGGAGCCCGAGAGCATTAGGGGTTCGGCGTCCGTGTCGCGGTGCCAACGCGGGAGCTGCTGCTGCGGGTAGAAGCCCACGCCGTTCCATCGGTACAGGGTGCTGGCGCCGGACTTGGCGCTGTCCGCGATGATGAAGTAGAGGTCCCCTTCGGTGGACGTGAAGCTCTCCAGGTCGTTGGGCTTGCGGATGTCTGTAAAGTGCTGGAAAGGACGGAAGGACGTCGGGCTTCCGGGGGAGGGGTCCCGGCGGTAGACGTACGTGCCGCCAAATAACTGGGCCACCACGACGAAGAGCTGCTTGCCAATCACCAGGGGCAGGCAGGAGACCACGGCAACCCCTGCACCATGGAGACAAAGATGGAAGGGAAACGGGAAAATCCATAGCAACTCAACATTTACAGCCTGACAGATCGGAACCCTTCCCCCGAATTTATCCAAAAGGAGCCAAAACTTGGAGTTGAGCTTTTAAGGTGGAAATCTCGGGGCCGCCTCCCACCGCGCTTTTGTGACTCCGAATGCGGTCGGGTGCGTTTCTCATACGTTTAATTCGTTTTTTGACAGTTTTTCCAGTAATGCGACTTTGATCTTTTCCGTTTTTGGTTTCGGCCGATAACACCACCAGCCAGTGTGACCCAAATCCTTTCCCTTCTACTTTCTGGTTTCCGTGTGTCGTGTGTGCCATTCAGAGAATTCCAAGCTTCACATTTCCAAAGCTTCACATTTTTGAAGCTTCGAAAGCTCTGAATGGCACACAGAAACCAGACAGTAGAAGGGAAAGGATTTAAAGCTTTCGAAGGTTCGAATTTCCGAAGCTTCAAAAGATCTGAGTTTCTGAAGCTTTGAATTTCCGAAGCTTCGAAAGCTCTGAATTCTTTTCCCGGAGCTTCAGAAATTCTGAGCCTTCAGAAACTCAATGTTTCGGAAGTTCTAAGCTTTCGAAGCTTCGGAAATTCAGAGATTTCGAAAGCTCTGAATTTCCGAAGCTTTGGAGCTTTCGAAGCTTCGGGTAATTCAGAGAATTCCATCGTTTTGGAAATTCAAAGCTTCGGAAATTCAAAGCGTTCGAAAGCTCTAAATTTCCAAAGCTTCGAAAGCTCTGAATTTCCGGAGCTTTCGGAAATTCTGAGCTTCGGAAATTCAGAGAATTCCAAGCTTCGGGAAATTCAGAGCTTTCGAAGCTTTGGAAATTTTAAGCTTTCGAAGAGTCGGAAATTCCAAGCTTCGGAAATTCAGAGCTTTCGAAAGCTCTACATTTTCAAAGCTTCGAAAGCTCTGAATTTCCCGAAGCTTTGGAGCTTCATAAATTCAGAGAATTCCAAGCTTCGGAAATTCTGAGCTTCGGAATTTCCGAAAGCTCTGAAATTCCAAGTTTCGGAAATTCAGAGATTTCGAAAGCTCTGAATTGCCGAAGCTTTGGAGCTTTCGAAGCTTCGGGAATTCAGAGAATTCCATCGTTTGGAAATTCCAAGCTTTCGAAAGCTCTAAATTTCCAAAGCTTCGAAATGCTCTGAATTTCCGGAGCTTCGGAAATTCAGAGAATTTCAAGCTTCGGAAATTCAAAGCTTTCGAAAGCTCTAAATTTCTGGAGCTTCAGAAATCCCGAGCTTTCGAAAGCTTTGAATTTCCAAAGCTTCGAAAGCTTTGAATTTCCAAAGCTACAAAAGCTCTGAATTTCCAAAGCTTTGGAAATTCTAAGCTTTCGAAGCGTCGGAAATTCCAAGCTTCGGAAATTTAGAGCTTTCGAGAAGCTCTAAATTTTCAAAGCTTCGAAAGCTCTGAATTTCCTAAGCTTCAAAAGCTCTGAACTTCCCGAAGCTTTGGAGCTTCATAAATTCAGAGAATTCCAAGCTTCAGAAATTCTGAGCTTCGGAAATTCCGAGCATTCGAAAGCTCTGAATTCCCAAAGCTTCAAAAGCTCTGAATTTCCGAAGCTTCGGAAATTCTAAGCTTTCTAAGCTTTGGAAATTCAGAGAATTTGAAAGCTTGGAATATCCGAAGCATCGAAAGCTTGGAATTTCTGGAGCTTCGAAAATTCTGAGCTTTGAAAATTCTAAGCTTTCAAAAACTCTAATTTTCGAAAGCTTCAAAAGCTCTGAATTTCCGAAGCTTCACATTTTTGAAGCTTCGAAAGCTCTGAATGGCACACACGACACAGAAACCAGAAAGTAGAAGGGAAAGGATTTAAAGCTTTCGAAGCTCTGAATTTCCGAAGATTCAAAAGCTCAGAATTTCCGAAGCTTTGGAGCTTTCGAAGCTTCGTAAATTCAGAGAATTCCATCGTTCGGAAATTCCAAGCTTCGGAAAATCAAAGCGTTCGAAAGCTCTAAATTTCAAAAGCTTTGAAAGCTCTGAATTTCCTGAGCTTCGGAACTTCAGAGAATTCTAAGCTTCGGAAATTCAAAGCTTTCGAAAGCTCTGAATTTCCTGAGCTTCGGAAATTCCGAGCTTTCGAAAGCTCTGAATATCCGAAGCTTTAGAAGCTTTGGAAATTCTAAGCTTTAGAAGCTTTGGAAATTCTAAGCTTTAGAAGCTTTGGAAATTCTAAGCTTTAGAAGCTTCGGAAATTCAGAGCTTCGGAAATTCAGAGCGTTCGAAAGCTCTAAATTTCCAAAGCTTCAAAAGCTCTGAATTTCTGGAGCTTCGGAAATTCTGAGCTTCGGAAATCCTGAGCTTTCGAAAGCTCTTAATTTCCCGAAGCTTTGGAGCTTTCGAAGCTTCATAAATTCAGAGAATTTGAAAGCTTGGAATTTCCGAAGCTTCGAAAGCTCTGAATTTCCTAAGCTTCAAAAGCTCTGAATTTTTGGAGCTTTCGAAGCTTCATAAATTCAGAGAATTCCAAGCTTCGGAAATTCTGAGCTTTCGAAGCTTCGGAAATTCAGAGAATTTGAAAGCTTGGAATATCCGAAGCTTCGAAAGTTTGGAACTTCTGGAGCTTCGAAAATTTTGAGCTTTGGAAATTCAAAGCTTTCGAAGCTTCAAAATTCCAAGCTTTGTAAATTCAGAGCTTTCGAAAGCTCTGAATTTACGAAGCTTTGGAGCTTTCTAAGCTTCGTAAATTCAGAAAATTACATGCTTCGGAAATTCCAAGCTTCAGAAATTTAAAGCTTTCGAAAGCTCTAAATTTCCAAAGCTTCAAAAGCTCTGAATTTCCGAAGCTTCACATTTTTAAAGCTTCGAAAGCTCAGAATGGCACACACACGACACCACACAGAAACCAGAAAGTAGAAGGGAAAGGATTTAAAGCTTTCGAAGGTTCGAATTTCCGAAGCTTTGGAGCTTTCGAAGCTTCGTAAATTCCATAGTTCGGAAATTCCAAGCGTTCGAAAGCTCTAAATTTCAAAAGCTTCGAAAGCTCAGATTTTCCTGAGCTTCGGAAATTCCGAGCTTTCTAAAGCTCTGAATATCAGAAGCTTTGGAAACTCTAAGCTTTAGAAGCTTCGGAAACTCTAAGCTTTGGAAATTCAGGAAATTCCGAGCTTCGGAAATTCCGAATTTCCAAAGCTTCAAATTTCCGAAGCTTCGAAAGCTCTGAATTTTATGGAGTCTTGGAAATTGAGCTTTCGAAAGCTCTGAATTTGCAACGCTTTAAAAGCTCTGAATTTCCAAAGCTTTGGAGCTTTCAAAGCTTCGCAAATTTAGATAATTCCAAGCTTCGGAAATTCAAAGCTTTCGAAAGCTCTGAATTTCCAAAGCTTCACATTTTCGAAGCTTCGAAAGCTCTGAGCTTTGGAAATTCTAAGCTTTCGAAAGCTCTAAAGTGTCGGAAATTGAGCTTTCGAAAGCTCTAAATTTGCAAAGCTTTGGAGCTTTCGAAGCTTCGTAAATTCAGAGAATTCCATGCTTTGGAAATTCCAAGCTTCGGAAATTCAAAGCTTTCGAAAAGCTCTGAATTTCCGAAGCTTCGAAAGCTCTGAATTTCAAAAGATTCGAAAGCTCAGAATTTCCTGAGCTTCGGAAATTCCGAGCTTTCTAAAGCTCTGAATATCAGAAGCTTTAGAAGCTTCGGAAACTCTAAGCTTTAGAAGCTTCGGAAACTCTAAGCTTTAGAAGCTTCGGAAACTCTAAGCTTTAGAAGCTTCGGAAACTCTAAGCTTTAGAAGCTTCGGAAACTCTAAGCTTTAGAAGCTTCGGAAACTCTAAGCTTTAGAAGCTTCGGAAACTCTAAGCTTTAGAAGCTTCGGAAACTCTAAGCTTTGGAAATTCAGGAAATTCCGAGCTTCGGAAATTCCGAAATTTCCAAAGCTTCAAATTTCCGAAGCTTCAAATTTCCGAAGCTTCGAAAGCTCTGAGCTTTAGAAATTCTAAGCTTTTGAAAGCTCTGAATTTCTGGAGTCTTGGAAATTGAGCTTTCGAAAGCTCTGAATTTCCAAAGCTTTGGAGCTTTCAAAGCTTCGCAAATTTAGAGAATTCCAAGCTTCGGAAATTCAAAGCTTTCGAAAGCTCTGAATTTCCAAAGCTTCAAATTTTCGAAGCTTCGAAAGCTCTGAGCTTTGGAAATTTAAAGCTTTCGAAAGCTCTAAATTTGCAAAGCTTTGGAGCTTTCGGAGCTTCGTAAATTCAGAGAATTCCAAGCTTCGGAAATTCTAAGCTTTCGAAGCTTCGGAAATTTAGAGCTTTGGAGCTTTCGAAGCTTCGTAAAATTCAGAGGATTCCATGCTTTGGAAATTCCAAGCTTCGGAAATTCAAAGCTTTCGAAAAGCTCTAAATTTCCAAAGCTTCGAAAGCTCTGAATTTCCGAAGCTTAAAATGTCCGAAGCTTCTAAAGCTCTGAATTTCTTGAGCTTTGGAAATTCCAAGCTTTCGAAAGCTCTGAATTTCCTAAGCTTCAAAAGCTTTAAATTTCCGAAGCTTCGAAGGCTCTGAATTCCCGAAGCTTTGGAGCTTTCTAAGCTTCGTAAATTCAGAAAAATGACATGCTTTGGAAATTCCAAGCTTTCGAAAAGCTCTGAATTTCCTAAGCTTCAAAAGCTTCAAATTTCCGAAGCTTTGGAGCTTTCTAAGCTTCGTAAATTCAGAAAATGACATGCTTCGGAAATTCCAAGCTTCGGAAAGCTCTGAATTTTCGAAGCTTCGGAGCAGTCACTGGTGCCTCCTTCTGACTTCTACTCATTACAGGATCCAGAAGGTGAAGTTGGGGGGGGGGGGGGGGTCAGCAGAAGGAACCAGTGAGACGGATAGGGGGGGGGCCCCCGGAGGATCAACCTTCCCATAGACTTCTATGATGTCCCGTTGTTTTTGGCGCAGCTTCAAAAAGCACACCGAAGAGGCGGCATGTAGGAGTTTTTTTTGTTGCGCTTTCCGAAACCGCAGGACCTCTTCCAAGTCTATGGGGGTTGACCGCAAAACCGCGGGGGGGGGGTTGATGGCGCCGAATGACCGCAAAACCGCGCGGCGGGGGGGGGGGGGGTGGGGGTTTGGCGGGGTTCAGGACAAAAACGCAGCGTGGCCGCCGTTCATTTCCCGCCAGTCTTCAGGGGGCGCGGCAGAGGGCAGGATAAGCTCCTCCTCTTTACGCCTTCCTCCAGTAACTTTAACTCTTCATGAGGACCAATACAAAAAGGCGGCGGCGGTAAAAGTTCCTACCTTTAATGCTGTCGAAGGGTCTGAACTGATAGGCCACGTAATCCCACTCCAGGAAGGTGCAGCGCCCCTCGAAGGGATGAGCGATCACCACGTGCTGCTCCGACAGGAACTCGAAGGCCTTCACCGACAGGGACGGGTGCTTGAAGGTCCATCTCTGGACAAGGTCTACGGAGCCAACAGAACACACCGAATTACCACGGTACAGACTGGAGAGGCGCCAGAGGGAGAGCCAAGTCCAAGTTTTTTTTTGGGGGGGGGGGGGGGGGGGGGAGGGGGGAGTTTAGTACTTTGAAGTTCCCCTAATCTTTTCCCACTCAATCCAAGAACAACAAAAAAAAATGAAACTGTATCCAAATTGGACCTCCTAGGGCAGTGATGGTGAACCTCGGCACCCCGGATGTTTTGGAACTACATTTCCCATGATGCTCCACTACACTGCAGAATGCATAAGCATCATGGGAAATGTAGTTCCAAAACATCTGGGGTGCCAAGGTTCGCCATCACTGCCCTAGGATTTCCCAGCTGCGGCCATCTTGAGTAAGGGCAGAAGATGGTTCTATTTCTATCGTATTCCATTCTATTTGAATTATAATTTCGGAAGATGGTTCTATTCCTAGGGACAGATCCACAGAGGCGGTACGCCGGTACGCCGCTCTTCTCCTGACACGCCGGCGTACTCTCAAATTTCCCGCGTCGTATCATTAGATTGAATCCTCAAACCACGATACGGCGGCTTCCACCCGACAGGCTTACGTCTTCGTACGCCTTCGGATCTGCGCTGCGATCTTTTTGCGCCCTCTGGGTGGAGTCCGCGTCGTTTTCCGCGTCGGGGTACGCAAATGAGCTTTTTACGGCGATCCACGAAGTTACGATCGCATTCTCCAACGTCGTCGCTAGTCGGCTTTTTTCCGGTGTATATTCACAGCTGCTATTATCCGGTCTTTAGTTAGACGGGCCGTGTTAAGTGTGGCCGCCGTTCCCGCGTCAAAATTTCAATTTTTTTTTTTTTTGCGTAAGTCGTCCGTGAATAGGAATGTACGTAAATTACGCTACTAATAATAAAAAAAAAGAGGTTCCGACGTCATTTCGCGCAATGCACGGCGGGAAATTTCTGAACGGAGCATGCGCAGTTCGATCGCCGCGGGGACGCGCCTAATTTAAATGATTCACGCCCCCTAATCGCGTATTTAGATTCCGCCGCGAGAAATACACTACGCCGCCGTACCTTACGGGCCTAAATCTTCCTGGATTCGACTAGAGCCGGGGAAAATACGGCGGCGTAGTGCGTCTCTGATACTCTGCGCCGGGGGAATTGTATGTGGATCTGGCCCATAGTGTTTTATTCTATTGTTTTTTTTTTTCCTTTTATTATTCTATTCTTTTATTTTCTATTATATTATTTTTATTATTCTATTCTTTTATTTTCTATTATATTATTTTTATTATTCTATTCTTTTATTTTCTATTATATTATTTCTATTCTTTTATTTTCTATTATATTATTTCTATTCTTTTATTTTATTTTATATTATTTTTATTATTCTATTCTTTTATTTTCTATTATATTATTTTTATTATTCTATTCTTTTATTTTCTATTATATTATTTTTATTATTCTATTCTTTTATTTTCTATTATATTATTTCTATTCTTTTATTTTCTATTATATTATTTTTATTATTCTATTCTTTTATTTTATTTTATATTTTTTATTATTCTATTCTTTTATTTTATTTTATATTATTTTTATTATTCTATTCTTTTATTTTCTATTATATTATTTTTATTATTCTATTCTTTTATTTTCTATTATATTATTTTTATTATTCTATTCTTTTATTTTCTATTATATTATTTTTATTATTCTATTCTTTTATTTTCTATTATTATTTTTTATTATTCTATTTGAATTTGGGAAAATGGTTATTATTCTAATTTAATTTTAGTCTAAATTAAAATTTCGCAATAAAGTTATATATTCTATTTTATTATTGCAATCTTTTCTATTCAAATTTATTCCATTTAAATTTTGGTAATCTATTCTGTTGTTTTTTTAGTTTTTTTTTTCTATTCTATTCTTTTCCATTCTATTCAAAGTTATTATATTGGAAATTAAAACTTCAGAAGATGGTTATAATTTGAATTTTAGAAGATGGTTATATTCTTTGTTTTATTCTATCCCCCTTTTTTTTTGTTCTATCCCTTTATTTTCCATTTTTTTTTTTTTTACGTTCTAATATATACATTTTTTATTCTATTTGAAATTTGGAAAACTTTTACTTTTATTGCTTAACTCCATGAAAGCAATAAAAGTGATAAAAAAAAATAGAAAGCAACAGTGTAAGAAAAAATATACATTTTTAAGTGATAAAAAAAAAAATTCAACTAACGGTGTATTAAATTATTATTATACAGGGTTTCATTTTTTTTATATCTATATACCAATTTAATTGTCCCCAAAAAAAGGGTATTTCCCCCCCCCCAAAAAATTGCGTTAAAAAATAATTATAATATTAAAAATTTTGGGCCAGATTCAGCAACACTTGCGCTGGAGTATTTCGATATGCGCCGCGTAACTGTGATGATGCGCCGTCGTTTCTATGTGCCCCTACCCACCAAACTAGATGCGCCCAATAACGGGCCATTTGCGACCGGCGGAACTTTCCGACGCCAGAGTATCGTCAGCGCTTAATTTCGCTGGGCGCATCAGTTGCGCCTATTGATTTCCCCTGCAAATATGCAAATGAGGGAGATTTCCCGATTCGCGAACGGATTAGCACCATACGCTGGCTACATGCGCCGCGCGTATCTCGTCCGTCCGGCGCAAAGTTATTTCTACAAAAGGCTGCTTTATCTTTACTCCAGATGGCCACAGGTCAGCAGGAGAGCAGCTACAGCAGCAGCGTTACCGACGATAAGAGCTAGCTGAGCACCCCCACTTGCAGGACAACACCTCTGTCCCTGCTTGTCTGTCATACAGCCATGGAGGAAGACATCATAGGTCTCCATAGCCGAGATGACGGCTGACAGCTCCTGGCCTTTAGAGTTCAGCTTTCTCCTGTGTGTTTGCGGGGAACGGGAGCAGCCATCTCAGAACAAAAGTAACATCACTGCGGGGAGGGGGAACAGGATATACTTTAGTGCCGGAATGGCGCTTCTACGGGCGCATTTAAACGCCCAACGGAACGCATTGCGCTGACGTTTCCCGTGCAGTGGTGCCGACGGAAGTTGTGAGCATGCGCACAAAGGGGGCGAGTGGAGCCTCACTCACCGCGCATGCTCCGTGGTTGATGCGCTGAACGTAAGCCTCTGCGCTGGGCTCCGCCCATCATTTACATATGATCACACGCACTTCCCCTTGCGTCGGGTTACGCCAGCGCATTATCGTTACTCTGGCGCAAGTTTACGCGCAACTGCTATGTGAATTACAGGACTTGCGCTGAAAAGGTCTTCAGAGTAACGTAAATGAGAAGCGTTACTCCAGAGGAAAGATACTCTCATCTGAATCTGGCCCTCTGTGTATAATAATTCCCCAATAAAACGGAGATTTGAATAGAAATTCAAATTAGAAAGCGATTCGAATTTTTTTTGTTTCATTATTCCGTATTCGTTTAAATTCAGTACTGTTGTAATTTTAGGAAATTTGCACACATCCGAATTTTTGAACAACGAAAAGATTCATCCAAATTCGATTTGGCGTGAGGAAAACTACGCTCGTCTATCCTGGAGCTTAGATTTTAAATCATAATAAAAAAAATCCCCGATTCACATCCAGGGCCAAAAAATAAAAAAATAATTGAAATCGGCAATTTTGTCACTAAAGTTTTCTGAAAACGTTTTTCTCTCTCGTACTTGCGGCCATAAGACGCGTGCGATTTTAGGACGGTACTTACTGCCGGTGACGCAGTCGAATTCTTTTTCCAACAATCCAGTCAGGTCCCGCCCCTTCATTTTGCCCGCCTCCTGGCATGGCAGCGGGGGCCAAGTGGCCACGTTTTTCCCGGGTCCGTGTACCCACTGCACCAGCCACTTGATCCGACAGTCGCAGTGCAAGGGGTTTCCACGTAGATCGCTGCAGTAGAGGAGAGCGGTCAATTTTTTTTGTATGGGCAGCTACATCAACATATGCCTATCAGCCTATCATTTACTTTGAGGGCGTGTCCATGTTTTCTGCCTCTATAAAACACAAATCTAATTCGTCGAAATCTCAGATTACTAAGGTTTTAACCACTTAGGGACCGCCGCACACCGCAGCTGGGCACAAGGGCGTACATGGTACGTCCCCCCTTGAAGAACCCAGCCATGGGTCGCGAGCGCGGACCCCCAGTCCCAAGCTCCATGACCAGACCCGCGCACCCGATCGCCGCCGGTGTCCCGCGATCGGTCACAGGAGCTGAAGAACGGGGAGAGGCGACTGTAAACACAGCTTCCTCGTTCTTCACAGTGTCGGCGATCGTCTGTTCCCTGATAAAAAGGAACGACGATCAGTGACGTCACACGTCCAGCCCCGCCCCGCCAACAGTAAGAAAAACACAATAGGACACACTTAACCCTTTAGCGTCCCCCTAGTGGTTCACCCCCTTCACTGCAAATTTCCCAGTAATCAGTGCATTTTTATAGCGCTTTTCGCTGTGAAAATGACAATGGTCCCAAAAATGTGTCAAAAGCGTCCGCCATAATGTCGCAGTCACGAAAAAAAAAAAAAATTGCTGATCGCCGCCATTACTAGTAAAAATAATAAAAATGCCATAAACTATCCCCCGATGTTGTAAACGCTATAAATTTTGCGCAAACCAATCAAGAAAACGCTTATTGCGATTTTTGTTTTTACCAATTAGAATGCGTATCGGCCTAAACTGAGGAAAAAAAATATTTTTTTTTTTAATACCTTTTTTTTGGGGGGGGGGGGGATATTTATTATAGTAAAAAGTAAATAATATTGCGTTTTTTTTTTCAAAATTGTCGCTCTATTTTTGTTTTTAGCGCAAAAAAAAAAAAAAAAAGCAGAGGTGATCAAATACCACCTAAAGAAAGTTCTATTTGTGGGGGGAAAAAAAGGACGCCAATTTTGTTTGGGAGCCGCGTCGCACGTCCGCGCTATTGTCGGTTAAAGCGACGCAGCGCCGAATCGCAAAAAGGGGCCTGCATAATGGTCCGGTGACGCGTCATATTCGGCTCCCTATCGCACAATGCTCCCGAAGTGCCGTAGCGGCCAACTGCGCACGCGCGATGCGTTCCAAACGCAATTTTGATGCGTTCCAATGGATTTTACGACAGTACACACCAGCGAAGACGTCATTCAGGGCGACGTGGACTTAGGGGAAAGCGGCCAGTCGGCCTCACGTCCTCGCTCGGCCTCCTGGCTCTTTTTTTTTTTTAACATCCTCCAATCCGCGGGGATGTTAAGGAAAGAGCCTGGATGCCGAACGAGGCTTCGCTGGTGTGCACTGCCGTAAATCCATTGGGACGCATCACAGATGCGTTTGGAACGCATCGCGCATGCGCAGTTGGCCGCCACAACACCTCCGCAGCATGCTGCGATGGGGAGCAGAGTATGACGGTACACCGGGTCCTTAACCCGTTTAAAGAAACCGGAAGTGACGTGGGTTGGAGTTTTTGATGGGTTGGAGATATTGACAGAACAGCAGCTCCAAGCAAACCCAAAATAAGAACAACAGATAAAGACAGAAGGAAACAAATGACTGATATATATATATACATACATGTGCTTTAAGGCTGTCAGGGGCCTAAACATCCCATTCGGAAGAGACTCCAGATGATTATTTGCCAAACTCCTAAATGGAGAAATTTAGGAAAAGAAAGAAGAAAAAAAAAAAAAACGTTTGTTTCATCCAGACAACAAAAAATTAGAAAAAGCGAAAGTAAACCCAGCGATTTAACAGTTTCAAAAAGCAGTTAAATTTCCGGCATGCCGGGATTGCCAACTGTCACATTGGTTGTGCTCTCAACCAAACTGTCAAACCATCCAATGGCTGTGGTCATAACTGATCACATGTGCAGCACCACGGCAGTTGAAGATTAAACATAGGCCAAGATGGCGGCTTCCTTGGCTGAAAATGATAGAAGGGTTTACTTCCACTTTACCAAAATCTAGCCCTCGGGGGTTGGAGTTAATATAATGGGAGCCGGAAAAATCAACTTATTGCCATTTTCATACACTTTACGGCGTAACCTAGGAGAACCCTCTCCAAATAGTTGAGTCCAGGGGTTTCCAGTGAAGGATACGGCCAACG
The DNA here is from genome assembly GCA_029574335.1 of Rana kukunoris. Lineage (NCBI taxonomy): Eukaryota > Metazoa > Chordata > Amphibia > Anura > Ranidae > Rana > Rana kukunoris. The sequence goes on from CM056058.1 coordinate 134,271, forward strand.
TGTCACCACGAGACTAAAAGACAAAATTGTCTAAAAGGTCTTTGTATAACAGTTTGGTGAAGACCCTTTTCTGTTCCACCATGACTGCCCCCCCCCCCCCCGTGTACAAAGCCAGCTCTAAAAAAAGACATGGTGTGACCAGTTTGAGGTGGAGGAACTCAAGTGTTCTGCATAAGGCCCTGACCTCAACGCTACTGGACCCCTTTGGGAGGAACTGGAATGATTTAGGTCTTCTCAACCAACATCTCCATAAAGATATGGTTTGACCAGTATGGTATCGAAGAACTTGACCAGTTTGGGAGTGGAGGAACTCAAGTGTCCCGCGACCTCAACCCTACTGAACACCTTTGGGATAAATAGGAAGGAGTCAGGTCTTCTAAACCAACATCTCCATAAAGACATGGTTTGACCTGTTTGGGTTGGATGAACTGAAGTGTCCTCCACAGAGCCCTGACTGAACACCTTTGGGATGAACTGAAATGAGTCGGGTCTTATCAACCAAAATTTACAAAAAAACATAGTTTGACCAGCTTGGTGTAGAGGAACTTGAGTGCCCTTTACAGAGTCCTGACCTCAACTCTACTGGACACCTTGGGGATAAATAGGAATGAGTCAGGTCTTCTCAACCAACATCTCCATAAAGACATGGTTTGACCAGTTTGGGGTGGAGGAATTGGTGTGTCCTCCCCACAGCCCTACTGAACACCTTTGGGATGAACTGAAATGAGTCAGGTCTTCTCAACCAACATCTCCATAAAAACATGGTTTGACCAGTTTGGTGTCGAGGAACTTGAGTGCCCTGTAGAGAGCCTTGACTTCAACCCTACTGAACAACTTTGGGATGAATTTGAATGAGTCGGGTCTTCTCTAACAATATCTCCATAAAGATATGATTTGACCAGTTTGGTGTCCTCCACAGAGCCCTGACCTCAACATCTTTGGAATGAGTCGGGTCTTCTCAACCAACATCTTCATAAAAACATAGTTTGATCAGTTTAGTGTAGAGGAACATGAGTGCCCTTTACAGAGCCCTGACCTCAACTCTACTGAATACCTTCGGGGTAAATAGGAAGGAATCAGGTCTTCTAAACCAACATCTCTATAAAGACATGGCTTGACCTGTTTGGGGTGGAGGAACTGAAGGGTCCTCCACAGAGCCCTGACTACAACCCAACTGAACACCTTTGGGATGAACTGAAATGAGTCAAGTTTTCTCAACCCACATCTCCATAAAAACATAGTTTGACCTGTTTGGTGTAAAGGAACTTCAGTGTCCTCCACAGAACCCTGACCTCAACTCTACTGAATACCTTCGGGATAAATAGGAAGGAATCAGGTCTTCTAAACAGGGATGGACTGGCCATTGGGACTACAGGGAGTTTCCCGGTGGGCCGATGGCTCAGTGGGCCGGCTTCAGTGGCAGTGGTCTGCCGCCCCCCTCCGCTCCTCTGTCTCTCCCTCCCCGCAGCGCTCACCTGGGGGGAACAAAGAAGCAGGGGGAGGACCAGAGGAGCAGGGGGGACAACAGAGGGGGAGGGGACAGACAGCTGACTCAACAGCTATGGCCTGGGAGTTTCTTACTTCTGCCTAATTCTTTGCCCCGTGTGAAATAATGTCTAGCTTCTCCACTGGTACTGCCTATAACCAGTACCAGTACCAGCCGTTCTACTCTAATAAAGTAGAATGGCTAGTGGTTAGTGAAGGGGGAGAGGGGGCTTGGGTGGCTGGGGGGGAGGGGAGTGCGGGAGTTGTCCAACCGCCATGGGAGAGACCTGTCAAAGTGGGCCAGTCTGGATGAAGTCCAGGGCCAAATTTCTGTCCCAGTCCAGCCCTGCTTCTAAACCAATATCTCTATAAAGATAAGATCTGACCAGTTTGGTGTTGAGGAACTTGAGTGTCCTGTAGAGAGGCCTGCCTTCAGTCCTCTATGGACTTTTGGGGTCCATAAAGGTATGGTTTGACCTGTTTGAGATGGAGGACCAGGAATGTCCTCCACAGAGCCCTGACCCCCACCATACAGAAACCCTTTGGGATGAACTGGGATGATTTAGGTCTTCTCAACCAACATCTCCATAAAGATATGATCTGACCAGTTTGGCGTCGAGGAACTTTAGTGTCCTGTAGAGAGGCCTGCCTTCAGTCCTCTATGGACTTTTGGGGTCCATAAAGGTATGGTTTGTCCGAATGGAACAACTCTTGGCCTCCTATGTCCTGGGCTGACCTCATCCCTACGGAACACCTTTTTGGGAGGAATTGGAATGCCAATTGTGAGCCAGGTCTTCTCCTCCAGCAATCAGTCCCTGACTTCACGAATGGCCCTCCAAAATCTTGTTGAGCGTCTTTTTCAGAAGAACTAGAACTCCATAATAACGACCATGGTGGTTGTTGGAATGGGACGTCCAAACTCTCTCATTATAGCTGTGATGGTGAGATGGCCACATACTTTATAGATTTATTATTGTTACTCACAGATGGATCAGAGACCGCAATCCACGAAACGCGTTTCTAGAAATCGATTTGATATTGTTGTTTTCGATGAACCTAAAAAGTAAATAAAAGCATTTTACTCAAAACCAAAAACAGTAGATTGCACTTTGTTTCTGAACTTTTGAACTTTGGTGGGATTTTAAAGATTAGCAAAATTGAGAGACTTCATTTCGTCAAAATTTTGGAAAAAATTGGGCAATTTTTGCAAAATCTCCCCAATTCTGAGGAATGCATTGGAACCATTGGATGAGGCAAATTAAGGTGCAATGGGTCTTAAATGTCTCTTGAGGGGTACAGAAGCTCCTTTCACCTATGCTGGACAGGGAATTGCAGTGGAACCTCGGATTACAAGCATAATCCGTTTCAGGAGAATGCTCGTAATCCAAAGCACTCGCATATCAAAGCGAGTTTCCCCATTGAAGTCAATGGAAACGAAAATAATTGGTTCCGCATTGACTTCAATGGCATGCAATACCGCATGTGGCCAGAGGCAGGGGGGCGCCGGAGAGCTTCAGAAACGGCCGGAAAGGTCTGAGGACAGCTCGGCTGACCTCGGAAAGGCTCGGGGACTTTCTGACCATTTCCGAATGGCGCCAATTGGCTATGAACGGCGCCACTCGGTTCTGACGCCCCCTCACCTCAGGCCAAACATGGTACTGCTCACTGCTTTGGCCTGAATCCTGCTTGTTTTGTGAGACAACACTAGCAAACCGGGTTAGGATTTTTCAAAATACAGCGCTCGTTAACCGCATTACTCGCAATCTGAGGTTCCACTGTATCAAGAAAGACCCCTGGAAGGATACAGCAAAGCTACAACATAATCATAGTTATAAATGTGCTGTGGGGGGGTGTAAGATTATACTACACAAGTCCAAAGATATCCGTAGCAGCTCCTAAATTAGACTGAGGAAATCTTTGCAATATACACTATATTACCAAAAGTATTGGGACACCTGCCTTTACACGCACATGAACTTTAATGGCACCCCGGTCTTAGTCCGTAGGGTTCAATATCGAGTTGGCCCCGCCCTCTGCAGCTATAACAGCTTCAAGTCTTCTGGGAAGGCCGTCCACAAGGTTTATTGTATTGGTTTTGGAAGATAGACTTTTCCTATTCATGTGCTAATGAACTTGTTGGACTGGTTCAAGGAGCATGAATCTAGGCTTCTCCTATTCATAAGCTAATGAACTTGTTGGACTGGTTCAAAGAGCTCAGGTCACAGGAATGATTATTATTTTGCAACGAATATTAAATTTGCACAGGGTTACACACACACCATATTACCAAAAGTATTGAGACACCAGCATCAACTCTTCTGGGAAGGCCGTCCACAAGGTTTAGGAGGGTGTCTATGGGAATGTTTGACCCATTCTTCCAGAAGAGCATTTGTGAGGTCAGGCACTGATGTTGGATGACAAGGTCTGGCTTGCAGTCTCCACTCGAATCCATCCCAAAGGTGTTCTATCGTTTTGAGGTCAGGACTCTGTGCAGGCCAGTCAAGTTCCTCCACCCCCAAACTCTCTCATCCATGAGTTTCATGGACCTTGCATTGTGCACTGATGAGCGAGCAGTCATGTTGGAACAGGAAGGGGACGTCCCACAAAGTTGGGAGCATGAAATTGTCCAAAATGTCTTGCTATGCCGATGCCTCAAGAGTTCCTTTCACTGGAACTAAGGGGCCAAACCCAACCCCTGAAAAACAACCCCATACCCTAATTCCCCCCTCCACCAAATGATTTGGACCAGTACACAAATTGAAGGTCCACAAAGATGTGGATGAGTGAGTTTGGGGTGGAGGAACTTGACCTCAACCTGATAGAACACCTTTAGGATGAATTCGAGTGGGGACTGTGAGCCAGGCCTTCTTGTCCAACATCAATGCCTGACCACACAAATGCTCCTCTGGAAGAATGGTCAAACATTCCCATAGACACCCTCTTAAACCCTGTGGACGGCCTTCCCAGGAAAGTTGAAGCTGTTATAGCCGCAAAGGGCGGGGCCAACTCAATACTGATCCCTACGGACTAAGACTGGGATCATTACTTGCGGGTTGTAATTTTCTATGTACTGCACTTGGATGGCGCCCTCTACCGTTCCCTTTATTACAATGCAAAGATTTGGAGACAGGCCATAACCTGGTCCATGCAGAGTTCTGTACTCCTTCAATTATTTTCTACAATAAATCTTCTACTGTCTGCACCACTTACAAATATTCCAAATGCTTCAGCTTTGAAAAGGCGTCGTCTGCGATCACATCGAAGGAGCAGGAGGTGAACAACCTACAGAGAGGGAAATGTGAGACGTGAGGATCGGAAACTACAGACAATCACCGGAGTCTATATATATATATATATATATATATATATAGAGGATATAGAAGTGGTGTTAAGGGGGAACAATCCATACAGTTGGATCATCCTGTGTTGTAATACAATAAACAGGTCAATGGTGAGCAGAGTCCTCCAGCAGAGTATATCAGGAGAGGAGAGTTATAGAGGAAGGAGCAGAGTCCTCGAGCAGAGTATATCAGGAGAAGAGAGTTATAGAGGGAGGAGCAGAGTCCTCCAGCAGAGTATATCAGGAGAGGAGAGTTATAGAGGAAGGGGCAGAGTCCTCCAGCAGAGTATATCAGGAGAGTTATAGAGGAAGGAGCAGAGTCCTCCAACAGAGTATATCAGGAGAGGAGAGTTAGAGAGGAAGGAGCAGAGTCCTCCAGCAGAGTATTTCAGGAGAGGAGCGTTCTAGAGGAAGGAGCAGAGTCCTCCAGCAGAGTATTTCAGGAGAGGAGAGTTATAGAGGAAGGAGCAGAGTCCTCCAGCAGAGTATATCAGGAGAGGAGAGTTAGAGAGGAAGGAGCAGAGTCCTCCAGCAGAGTATATCAGGAGAGGAGAGTTAGAGAGGAAGGAGCAGAGTCCCCCAGCAGAGTATATCAGGAGAGGAGAGTTATAGAAGGAGCAGAGTCCTCCAGCAGAGTATATCAGGAGAGGAGAGTTCTGGAGGAAGGAGCAGAGTCCTCTAGCAGAGTATTTCAGGAGAGGAGAGTTATAGAGGAAGGAGCAGAGTCCTCCAGCAGAGCAGAGTATATCAGGAGAGGAGAGTTATAGAGGAAGGAGCAGAGTCTTTTCTATGGATTCTTCATATACCCAACAAAGTAAAATGTCAGAAATCACAGAATTAGAAATTGACTTTTCTTCTGAATAATGAATGAATCTCCTTCACACTCATCACCCCGATGAGAAGCACATTGTGTACTTTTTCTTATTACAGAAAATATTTCTCTGTCAGAGGGAAATAAGCGCTGCGATGGAGGAGGACGGAGCGGGAAGATCGGAAGACATTCTGTGACCAACGAGGAATTATAAGGGGAGTAATTAGTCCTCCTGATGGTGATAATAATAATAATAATAATACTCACAGGATCTGCATGGTCTGGGACGGGGCGAAGCTGTCGGAGGGAATTCTGGTGAAGCCGCATCTGAGGAAGGAACTGAAATAAAAGAGAAAGAGAATCAATTCGAGGCACAGAATCCCTGCGCAGGGAACCCCGAGAGACCGATGTAGAGAGGAATATTACTATAGAATAATAATACTACACACACATACATATATATATATAAAATAACAAGATATACAATATATATATATATACACACACACACACACAATACAGTGGCGGCTTGGTGCTCAACATTTTTGGGGGGCGCAAACTGAAAAAAAAAAAAACATCAAACGCTGCCACTGTGCCCATGAAATGCTGCCCGGCACTCGCCACAATGCATGAATATATCTATGGTGATAGAGCGGTGCCAGGAGAGAGGGAACGGCGCCCATGCGCCCCTTATGGACTCCCCACCACTGATAATAATATTAGTGTATTTCTATCTATATATATATATAATTCTTGTCAATAGTATATACTGTATGTATATATAGATCTATCTATCTATCTATCTATCTATCTATATCTATATCTATATCTATATCTATATATAGAGAGAGAGATAAATATAGAGAGAGATTTTATATATTCTCTCTCTGTTTTATATATATATATATATATATATATATATATATATTTATTTTTACCATGAATAAATATATTTTACATATAGACATACACAGACAATATCTATCATATTTATTAATAGGAAGAAATGTATATTATATATAAAAAATCTCTCTCTCATATATATATATTTTATTGACAAATATGATACATTTTATATATAGGTATACACATACACAACATCTGTTTCATTTTTTATATGTTTAAATAAATATTAATTTATAATTCAATTATATATACTCTAAATTTTTGTATTTGATAAATATGATTTTATATATATAATAAATAACAGTAGACATGTATTTAATCTATATATTTTATTGATAAACATATAGGGCCAGATTCAGGTAGAGTTATCTATCACTGATACTCCAGCATAACTCTCACTTTGAGCCGGCGTTTCTGTTTTCAGTAAGCAGAAAACAAGAAACGCCGGGTTGGAGTTCCTATACGAGCGGCGTAATTGTATTTCGCCGTCGTATCGGAACTGCAATTTTAAAAATGGCGCTCGGGGCGCTCCCGCTGATTAATGCCGAGAATATGTTAATCGGCGAGAATCGGCAATTCAGGATCGTACTCGGGCCCGACGCAGTGACTTTCCGACGTTTCCGTAAGAGATACGCGGCGCAAAGAAAAAACAGCCCCCTAGTGGAGTATCCTATGTTAAGTATGGCCGTCGTCATCGCGTCGGAATTTTTTTTTTTTTCGAGTCGTTTGTGTAAAACGTCCGTGAATGGGGATTGACGTTCACTGACAGAATTTGGAGCATGCGCACTGACAGTCGACGCATGCGCAGTACGTTCGCGGCTAGTTTAAATAATACACGCCCCCTACCCGCCCAATTTGAATTCCGCCGGCTCATTTTCGCTACGCCGTGCAACTTTAGGAGCAAGTGCTTTGTGAATAACAGTACTTGCTCCTAAAGTTATGGCGGAGTAACGTAAATGAGAAACGTTACTCCAGAATAAAGATCCGCCCATCTACCTGAATCTGGCCCAATATATATATAATATTTGATATTTATCAACACATTTATATATATAAATAAAAAATATATATTAAATATATAAATGTATACTGTAATGTAATGTTTTATTTATATATATATACTGTATATATATATATATAAAACAATATTACAGTATACATTTATTTAATATATATATATAAAATACACAAGACACAATAAATGCAGCTCTGTGATCATTAATATAACATCAAATGTCATGTAAGTATCTGAATTCTACTTGCTCTCAGCCTGTTTGAGTCCTTGTACAGCCGAGCTCAGATTTGGGGAGTGAGAATCAGCACAATGAGTGTAAGGAGCATGCTGATAGGAAAAGAGAGCAGAGTGAGAGAGGAGCTCATCGGTCTGCTTTTCCTCCTTCACTGTCCATTCTCAGGCCGGAGGAGGGAGAAGACCTGTGTTATGGAGCTGCGGCCGGTCTCCTCCCCTGTTAGACAGGGCTATGCTATGCTATGTGGCGGAGCTGTGTAAATCTCAAGGCAGAGAACATGAACTGTTGGGGCGCCTTGGGGGCTGGAGTTGAGAAACACTGCTTTAGATGACCACTAGAGGGAGAACTCACACATCGAATAATAATACCAAAAATATGGAACAGCAAAAGTAAATAATGTAAGATGAGCCAACAGTTTCCTTCTAGTAAATGCTGCAG
>CM056058.1:145000-170000 GCA_029574335.1 Rana kukunoris
TGTCCCCAACATCCAACAAACATGAGGCTATAGTAAGTCAATTAGGTCCCCAACATCCAATGGCCATGGGGCTATAGTAAGTCATTGATGTCCCCAACATCCAATGGCCATGTGGCTATAGAAGGTCATTGACGTCTCCAACATCCAACAAACATGAGGCTATAGTAAGTCAATTAGGTCCCCAACATCCAATGGCCATGTGGCTATAGTAATTCATTTGGGTCCCCAACATCCAATGTACATGTGGTTATAGTAAGTTAATGAGGTCCCCAACATCCAATGGCCATGTGGCTATAGTAAGTAAGGAAAAAAGGGGGGGGGGACACTGTTTCATTTAAAGTCCCAAATTCCCTTTGTTGCTATAGTAAGTAAATGATGTCCCTGCATCCCGTAGCTATGTGCCTATAGTAAGTCATTTATGTCCCCAACATCCAATGGCCATGGGGCTATAGAAAGTCAATGATTGCCCCAACATCCCTGCCCCTTTGTTACATGCGGCTGCACAGCAGGGATGTTGGGGACATCATTGAATTAGTATAGCCCCATGGCCATTGGATGTTGGGGACATAAATGACTTACTATAGGTACGTGGCCATTGGATGTTGGGGACCCAATTGACGTACTATAATGACATAGTCATTGAATATTGGGAACCCAATTGACTTACTATAACCACGTGGCCATTGGATGTTGGGGACCTCATTGACTTACTATAACCACATGGTCATTGGATATTGGGGACCTCATTAACTTACTATAACCACATGGTCATTGGATGTTGGGGACATCATTGACTTACTATAGCCACATGGTCATTGGATATTGGGAACCCAATTGACTTACTATAACCACGTGGCCATTGGATTTTGGGGACCTCATTGACTTACTATAACCACATGGTCATTGGATGTTGGGGACCTCATTGACTTACTATAACCATGTGGCCATTGGATTTTGGGGACCTCATTGACTTACTATAACCATGTGGCCATTGGATTTTGGGGACCTCATTGACTTACTATAGCCACATGGACATTGGATATTGGGGACTTCATTGACTTACTATAACCACATGGTCATTGGATGTTGGGGACCTCATTGACTTACTATAACCATGTGGCCATTGGATTTTGGGGACCTCATTGACTTACTATAGCCATGTGGCCATTGGATTTTGGGGACCTCATTGACTTACTATAGCCATGTGGCCATTGGATTTTGGGGACCTCATTGACTTACTATAGCCACATGGCCATTGGATGTTGGGGACCTCATTGACTTACTATAGCCCCATGGCCATTGGATTTTGGGGACCTCATTGACTTACTATAGCCACATGGTCATTGGATTTTGGGGACCTCATTGACTTACTATAGCCACATGGTCATTGGATTTTGGGGACCTCATTGACTTACTATAGCCCCATGGCCATTGGATGTTGGGGACCTCATTGACTTACTATAGCCCCATGGCCATTGGATGTTGGGGACCTCATTAACTTACTATAACCACATGGCCCCAATCTGAGTAATCATTGGGGAAAAGGAGACTTGTCAGGAATTTATTCAGGCACGACAGGTCCACTTGTTACATTCCTACATGCCAGACCACCATTTTTCTCTTTCTGGTATGTTCGGCATCTACACCTTTAACCCCATCATCATAAAAGTGTCACAGGATTTTTAAAGGGGTCAGCGGGGTCATCGAATGAGGACAGGATAATAAATGTTCCTAGGAGGAGGCGGGCAAGTCACGTCTGAAATATGATAAAGCAACGAGCCCGATGTAAAGGATGCCAACCAAAAATGTGCCAGCAACTCCAACCTGCACGTGCCAAGATTTCCCTGACTGTTACACCAGCTGACTACACTGGTCTGGTGACAATGTGACTGGTGATCAGGTGCACTGGTGACACCGGGACTTGTGTGGTGTCAATCTGGACTACGCTCCTCAAACCCCCATCCACTCCAAATACCCCCTCCCAACACAACCCCCCCCCCAAAATGTCCTCTTCTATGCACAAATCCTCAACCCCCCTCCCCAAATACCCCCTCCCAGCACAAATCCCCCCCCAATCCCTAACCCTAGCACAAATCCCCCCCCTAACAAAAAATTCCCCTCTCAGCACCAATGCACCCCCAATCATCCCTACTAGCAAAAATCCTCCTTCCCAAAATAAATTCTCACCCCTAACACAAATCTCCTCCCCCATACCATATTACCTTTCCTAGCACAACCCCCCCAAATCCACCCCCCTTCTCACCCCCCCCCCCTAATTCACCACTTAGCACCCCTCCCCAAATTTTTCCTCCTGGAACAGTTCTTTCCTCCTGCTACCACCCAAATTCCCATTCTTAACACAAATCCCCCCCCAATCTCTTTGTGGTGCCCCCTGCACCTCACATAATACCACAGTGCCCAGGGCCACCCCTTGTCCCGGCCCTGTCTGACCATCACCACCTGAAGTGCCACAAGCAGTGCTGGGACAAGGCCATCCAGCGCCCAGGGCAAAGATGCCAAACTGCACCCCTCCTCCTTCCCTACCATTAGGGCTAGGGTGTCCACATACCTGTAATAACCTATTGCACCCAGGGCCTAGACAGCCCTCCTGCCCCCCCCCGCTTGTCAAGGCCCTGGTCAGAAGACACAGTTTTCCCCTAAGGTTAGGGTGCCTACATACCTGTAATAACCCATTGTACCCAGGGTAGATGCCCACTCCTTGTCCCGGCCCTGCCTGACCATCAGCACCTGAAGTGCCACGAGCAGTGCCAGGACAAGGCCATCCGGCACCCAGAGCAAAGATGCCAAACTGCATGCCCCCTTCTTCCCTTAGGGTTAGGGCCAGGGCGCCCACATACCTGTAACAACCCATTGCACCCAGGGCAGACTCCCCTCCTTGTCAAGGCCAGTCACAAGGCACAGCTGTCCCTTAGGGTTAGGGCCAGGGTGCCCACATACCTGTTATAACCCATTGCACCCAGGGCAGACATCCCTCCTGCCCACCCCTTGTTCTGGCCCTGCCTGACCATCAGCACCTGAAGTGTCACAAGCAGTGCCGGGACAAGGCCATCCGGCGCCCAGGGCAAAGATGCCAAACTGCACCCCCCTTCCTTTAAGGTTAGTATCAGGGCACCCACATACCTGTAATAACACATTGTACCCAGGGCAGACGTCCCTCCTGACCCCCCCCCCCCCCTTGTCCAGGCCCCAGTCACAAGGCACAGCTTTTCCTTAAGGTCAGGGTCAGGCTGTAATAACCCATTGCACCCAGGGCAGATGCCCACCCCTTGTCCCAGCCCTGCCTGACCATCAGAACCTGAAGTGTCACAAGCAAGGCCATCCAGCGCCCAGGGCAAAGATGCCAAACGGCACCATCCCCCTTCCTCCCTTAGGGTCAGGGTTCTCACATTCCTGTAACAACCCATTGCACCCAGGGCAGACCCCCCCCTGCCCCCCCCCCCTGTCCAGGCCCCGGTCACAAGGCACAGCTTTCCCTTAAGGTTAGGGTCAGGGTGCCCACATACCTGTAACAACCCATTGCACCCAGGGCAGACGTCCCTCCTGCCCCCCCCCCACCCCGTCCAGGCCCCGGTCACAAGGCACAGCTTTCCCTTAAGGTTAGGGTCAGGGTTCTCACATTCCTGTAACAACCCAAACCCCATTGCACCCAGGGCAGACGTCCTTCCTGCCCCCCCCCCCTCAGGCCCCGGTCACAAGGCACAGCTTCCTATAGTGATTCTAGGGACAGAGCATTGTCACCCTGTGACAGGAAGTGCCGGGACACGACAGGATCGCCAGGGATTACAAATGACACGGACATGTTAAACGTTCTCGGCGGTGCGTTTGTTCTCCTCTCGGGGGAGGTGACGGCTCGAGGCGGCGCTATTAAAGGATCGGCAGATGAATCCTCTGTATTGTCTATTCACAACCCGGAGGGAGCAGCAAAGGGCCCTGTATAGCTTGGGGCCCACCAATTACTCGCAACGGCGCTTTACAAATGACTGGCGAGCAAAAGTGACCGCAGCTACAGAGGACCGTGAACGCGGGACGCCAATTATGTTTCTAAGTTTAACCAGAACTCGTGACCCCCTCCGAGGAAAGGAACGAGCTACAAATTGCTACAACTGGAAGAAGAGTGACAATTTGGGATGGGGGGGTGGGGGGTGGGAACAAAGGGGCCACTGTTGTGGGTCCCTCTGACATTATTTAGGCTTGGTTCACACCACGGCGTGTTTGCGTGCGTGGGCGCCTGTGTGCATTTCAAGCGCATTCCCGTGCTTGGTGTGTTGGGCGGCCATTGAAACGAATCGGGAAGGAGCGCGAAACACATAAAAGAAGACGTTCCAAAAAAAAAAAACGCGGCACACCGAACGATATGGTGCCGCAGCATTCTGCAGTTTGCCGCTCGGTGGCTTTTAGAGATGTGTTGGGGTTCCATTAACCTCTTCCTGCCTGTGCTAAAGGCCAAAGTCGTCTACGGTGCGAGCTTCAAGTTTTAGGAAGGCTTCCATGGACGTCCTCCCAGAGCCCTGCCTCCTGGGGCACGCATACGGCCCGACTCCTGGGGCACGCATACGGCCCGACTCCTGGGGCACGCATACGGCCCGACTCCTGGGGCACGCATACGGCCCGACTCCTGGGGCACGCATACGGCCCGACTCCTGGGGCACGCATACGGCCCGACTCCTGGGGCACGCATACGGCCCGACTCCTGGGGCACGCATACGGCCCGACTCCTGGGGCACGCATACGGCCCGACTCCTGGGGCACGCATACGGCCCGACTCCTGGGGCACGCATACGGCCCGACTCCTGGGGCACGCATCCGGCCCGACTCCTGGGGCACGCATCCGGCCCGACTCCTGGGACACGCATCCGGCCCGACTCCTGGGACACGCATCCGGCCCGACTCCTGGGACACGCATCCGGCCCGACTCCTGGGACACGCATCCGGCCCGACTCCTGGGGCACGCATCCGGCCCGACTCCTGGGGCACGCATCCGGCCCGACTCCTGGGGCACGCATCCGGCCCGACTCCTGGGGCACGCATCCGGCCCGACTCCTGGGGCACGCATCCGGCCCGACTCCTGGGGCACGCATCCGGCCCGACTCCTGGGGCACGCATCCGGCCCGACTCCTGGGGCACGCATCCGGCCCGACTCCTGGGGCACGCATCCGGCCCGACTCCTGGGGCACGCATCCGGCCCGACTCCTGGGGCACGCATCCGGCCCGACTCCTGGGGCACGCATCCGGCCCGACTCCTGGGGCACGCATCCGGCCCGACTCCTGGGGCACGCATCCGGCCCGACTCCTGGGGCACGCATCCGGCCCGACTCCTGGGGCACGCATCCGGCCCGACTCCTGGGGCACGCATCCGGCCCGACTCCTGGGGCACGCATCCGGCCCGACTCCTGGGGCACGCATCCGGCCCGACTCCTGGGTCACGCATCCGGCCCGCCTCCTGGGTCACGCATCCAGCCTGACTCCTGGGGCATGCACCTGGCGCGCTCTGTAAACATTGTATTCTTTGACACAGCTGATCACAGATTGTAGTAAAGGCCAATCACAGCGGCCCTGTACCATGTGATTAGCTGTGTCCAATCACAGCTGATCACATGTAAAACAGACTTGCTGATTATCGGCAGTCCTTTCTTCCCATGCTGTGTCTGTGTGGGGAAAGGAGTGGCGTTAACCGGCAAGATTGTCAGTACATTGTTTACACTGATCATTAGTAAGTGTCAGTGCAGCCTCACGAATGCGCCTCAGTGCAACCTCATCAGGGCCCCTCAGTGCAACCTCATCAGGGCCCCTCAGTGCAGCCTCATTAGTGCCTGTCAGTGCCCCTCAGTGCGGCCTATCAGTGCCCCTCAGTGCGGCCTATCAGTGCCCCTCAGTGCGGCCTATCAGTGCCCCTCAGTGCGACCTATCAGTGCCCCTCAGTGCAGCCTATCAGTGCCCCTCAGTGCGACCTATCAGTGCCCCTCAGTGCAGCCTCATCAGTGCCCCTCAGTGCAGCCTCATCAGTGCCCCTCAGTGCAGCCTCATCAGTGCCCCTCAGTGCGACCTATCAGTGCCCCTCGGTGCAGCCTCATCGGGGCCCATCAGTATAAGGAAAGTGAGAGAAAAAGGAAAAAAGTAAAGTAGAAAAAGAAAAGAGAAGAGAAAGTACAAAGTAAAAGAAATAAGGGGAAGAAGAAAATTAAAGCACAAGATGAAAGGTAAGTTGAAAAGTTAATAGACAAGATTAAAAAAAAAAAACTCCATTTAGTCTTTTTTATTTTTTATTAAGTGATATTAAACCCAAAACCAAAAATGTTCATATATTGTAGCTCACCAATCATTAGATGTGGCGTCTGCATTCGTTTTATTTTGTCTTTTTCCCCCCATCTGTTTTCACCTGGTGATCTGGCCAGTAACACACCTCCTGTATTAGAGCGCCCCCAACCCCCCACTCTGGGTAAAGGAGCACCGGAGGTAACTTTAGACAGCAGCATTGCCAGTCTGGGGGGGGGGGGGGGGTTAGATGTACTAGCAGACTTTAGAATCAGTTACAGCAAACTGTTTTATTTTCTTTTGATATAAAGGTTTCACATTAAAAAAAATCTGTTTATTGTGAGAACCCCTGTCAGTGGTAAGTGGCTTGTCTCATTATTATATTATTATACACAATTTATATAGCGCCAACAGTTTACACAGCGCTTTACAATGTATGGGGGAGGGGACAACACAATTACAGTACAGTCTCATCCATATAATTCATACATCAGTAGGACAGCTTGTTCTTTTGAAAAAAACATCAGACTTACTGGCTGGATCACCAGGTGACAAAGAAAAAAAGAAAGTCTAAACAAAGAAAACAAATGCAGCCACCACATTTAGGAATCGGGGAGCTGCAATATAGTAAAAAGTTTGCTTTTGGGTTGGTTATTGCTTTAAAACATAAGGCGATGGAATGAAGAAAATGGAAATGGGAAGACAATAAAAAAAAAAGAAGACAGCAGAGCAATACAAAGTAAAAGAACAAAGATAAAAAAAATAAATAAAAAAGAAGAAAAAAGACCGTCAGAGGAAAAGTACAAAGTAAAAGAATAATTAGACTAGAAAATAAAAAAGAATGGAAAAGAAAAAGTAAGTAAAAGTAAGACAAAGTAAAAGAAGAAAGATTAAAAAAAGAAAAAAGAAACTGAAAAAGAACATCAAAGAAAAAGTACAAAGTAATACAAAGTGAAAGAAACATTAGAGATGTAAAAAAAAAAAAAAAAAAAGAATGTCAAAGAAAAAAGTAATACAAGGTAAAAGAAGAAAAAAAGAAAAAGAGAAAAATAAAAAAACCTGCATAGAAAAAGTACAAAGTACTACGAAGTAAAATAAGAAATGTTGGAGAAGAAAAAAGTACAAATTAATACAAAGTACAAGAATAAAATACAAACAAAGTGAAAGAAGAAACATTATACAAGAACCAAAAAAAAAACAAAAAAAAAACCGAACAAACGTCAAAGGTAAAAGAAAAAGAACAAAGTAAAGGAAGAAAGATTAAAGAATAAATAAATAATAATAAAAAATGGAAAAAGAACATCAAAGAAAGAGTACAAAGTAATACAAAGTGAAAGGAGAAAGATTAAAGAAGTAAAAAAATAATAATAATAAAAAATAAAAAAAAACGAACGAACGTCAAAGGTAAAAGAACAAAGTAAGACAAAGTAAAGAAATATTTAAAAATAAATAAATAAATAATAATAATAATAATAAAAATGGAAAAAGAACATCAAAGAAAATGTACAAAGTAATACAAAGTGAAAGAAGACACATTAGAAAAGTAAAAAAAAAAAAAAAAGGAACAAACGAATGTCAAAGGTAAAAGAAAAAGAACAAAGTAAGACAAAGTAAAGGAAGAAAGATTAAAGAATAAATAAATAAATCATAATAATAAAAATGGAAAAAGAACATCAAAGAAAAAGTACAAAGTAATACAAAGTGAAAGAAGAAACATTAGAAAAGTAGAAAAAAAAAAAAAAAAGGAACAAACGAATGTCAAAGGTAAAAGAAAAAGAACAAAGTAAGACAAAGTAAAGGAAAAAAGATTAAATAATAAATAAATAAATAATAAAAAAAATAAGGAAAAAGAACAAAGTAAGACAAAGTGAAAGAAGAACGATGAGAGAAGTAAAACAAAAAAAGAAAAGAAAAAAGAATGTCAAAGAAGAAAAGTACAAAGTAATACAAAGTACGAGAAGAAAGAATAGAAAAAAAAAAACAAAGTAAAAGAAAAAAGAATGGCAGAGAAAAAGTACAAAGTACTACATCTTTTTCTCTGCCATTCTTTTGTCTTAAAAGAAGAAAAATTAGAAAAGAAAAAAAAAGAAATGAAAAGAGATCATAAAAGTACAAAGTACCAGAAGAAAGAACAAAAAAAAAAATACAAAAAGAAAAGAAAAAAGAATGGCCGAAAAAAAGTACAAATTAAAAAAAAAAATAAAGAAATAGAGAAACATGCAAAGAAAAGGTATGAAGTAAAAAAAGAAAAATTAGAAAAAAAAAGAAATGAAAAGAGACCATAAATAAAAGTATAGAGTACCAGAAGAAAGAACAGAAAAAAATACAAGAATAAAAGAAAAAAGAATGTCAGATAAAAAGTACAAAGTAAAAAAAACAAAAACAAACATGCAAAGAAAAAAATGCAAAGTATTACAAAGTAAAAGAAGAAAGATTAGAAAAATAAACAAAAAAAAAAGAAAAAAGAACGTCAAGAGAAAAAAGTACAAAGTAATACAAAGAAAATAAAAGACAGATTAGGATAGATAAAACATGTACAAAGTATGTAATGCAAATGCAAAGTAAAAAGTAGAAAGAAAATGGAAAGAAAAATCAAAAGTGAATAAAGAAAATGAAAAAATAAAATAAAATAATCAATGTAAAAGAAGAAAGATTAGGGCAGAAAATATAAACATTGATACAAAGAAAAAGAAGAAAAAGTAAAGAAGAAAAAAAAATCCACAAAAGAAAGAAAAAAAAAAAAAGAACGTAATAAAAGTGAAATTAAAGAGACAAAATAAATAAATAATAATAATAAAAGTAGAACGAGTCTCTAGTGATCACACTTGGGTCGCGTCTCGCACTCACCACATCAGTCGGCTCATGGGTCGGATCCTCACTTTCTTCTCGATGGATTTGGCTCGTCCGCCTTTTCCTCCTCTCCTCTCGGTCCTCGCTGTTCTCCCAGCGCCCCTCTTTTCTCTCGGCGCCCCTCTTTTCTCTCGGCGCCCCTCTTTTCTCCCGGCGACCCTCTTTTCTCTCGGCGCCCCTCTCCCGTTCCCGTGTGGGATGTTGGTGGCTCGTCGCCTCGCACACAATGTGTTGTTTGATGGAATCTCTGGGACGGCTCGGAGGGAGGAAGGGCTGGATGGGGATGACCGTGGTGGTGATGAGGAGGAGGATGCGCGTCTGTTGGGAACAGTCTTGTCCTCATTTGTTCCTCGGGGTGTCCAGGGCCGGTGGCCGCCTTTGTTTTCTCATTAGAGAAGATCTCTTGTCATCTTTTGGCTCGGCCCCCGGGGATTGTGATGTGGAAAAAATTTAAAGGAGAACTTTTCCATGATCATCAATCGTAGGAGAACGTCTAAACCGGGGGGGGGGGCTCAGACTAGAAGTCCCAGCATGCCTCTGCCTGTGGGAGGAGTCATGCTTGTAACTGTCAGCCTTGCAATGCCTCATGGGACTTGTAGTTCTGCGACAGCTGGGGGGGGCGCCAGTTTGTGACCCCTGGACTCTAAAAGTGCTCGGAAATTTGCTAATTAAAGTGCAGGCCCCGCCTTAAATCTGAACATACAGCGGTCAGGGATCCGTCATTTAGTGCCGGGAACACTACTGCATCCAAATGACAGATCCCTGCTTATGTGTAAGCAAGTCGGTGGGGGTTTCTGGGTGATGTCATAACGTAATATGGTAATGATCGTATTTAGTCAATGACATTCGCCGGGATCGCTTTGCTAGATTAAGATTCCAGTAGTACTGGGGATCTGTCATTTGCGGTGGGAGTAGCAGCTGGTCATTCTTTCGATGAACCTTCGCGGTTGACGTGGGTCTGCATCACTGGACACGATTGATGTCTTGTAAACAAGTCATCATGGTTGGTGTTGGGTTGTAAACAGCGGTCAGGGATCTGTCATTTGGTGCCGGGAGCACTACTGCCTCCAAATGACAGATCCCCAGATTCCGGTGAGGATCCTTTGTGAAGTCATTGACCCAATATGGTCATGACTATATTTGGCCAATGACATTGCCCAAAAGCCCCCCCCCCCCCCCCCCCGCTAGTCTTACATTCCAGAAGCACTGGGGATCTGTCATTTGCGATGGGAGCAGTAGTTGGTCTTTGTTTCGGTGAATCATCCTATTTGATGGGGATTTGCATCACTGGCTGTTATTGATGTTGGTTTGCAAACAGCAGTCAGGGATCTGTCATTTAGTGCCGGGAGCACTACTGCCTCCAAATGACAGATCCCTGCTTGCCTGTTTGTAAGTAAGTCAGTGGGGGTTTCCGGGTGATGTCATGACTAAATATGGTAATGATCGTATTTAGTCAGTCAATGACATTACCCAGGATCCCTTTGCTATTTCTAGATTCCAGTATTACTGGGGATCTGTCATTTGTGATAGGAGTCCTAATTTTTGCAACTCATCCTGATCAATGGGCATCTGTATAACTGGATGCGATTGATGTTGGTTTGCAAACAGCAGTCAGGGATCTGTCATTTAGTGCCTCCAAAGGACTGATCCCCATTTGCTTCTGTTTGTAAACAAGCCGGTGGGGATCCTGGGTGACATCATTGACCAAATATGGTAATGATCGTACTCGGTCAATGACATTAACAAGGATCCCTTTGCTAGATTAAGATTCCAGCAGTATTGGGGATCTGTCATTTGCAACAGAACCAGCAGCTGGTCATCGTGTTGGCCAGTCATTGTGATTGATGTAGATATGAATACACTGAATGTGATTGGTGTGGATTAGTGTTGCTCGCGAATATTCGAATCGCGAATATTCGCTACGAATATTGCATATTCGAGTATTCGCGATATAACTCGAATATAGCGGCGAATATTCGCTATTTCGAATATTGTTATTTTTTTCAAATTTATTTTTAAAACAGATCACATCCTAGTGATCAATGATCGCCTTCAAGGTCTAAAAGCATGCTGGTATGATTACAGAGAGACCCTGGGCCGAGTAGCTGATGCAATTCTTTTATTTTCCGAAAAATCGCATTGCGTTTTTTCGGCCGAAAAAACGCATTGCGCTTTTTCGGCAACATAAAATAATTGCATCAGCTACTCGGCCCTTCTTTTGCATCAGAGCCAATCAGAAATCTCGAATATCGCGCAATATTGCTATTGCCGAATATTCGAGATTTTCTGATTGGCTCTGATGCGCCAATCAGAAATCTCGAATATCGCGCAATATTGCTATTGCCGAATATTCGAGATTTTCTGATTGGCGCATCAGAAGCCAATCAGAAAATCTCGAATATTCGGCAATAGCAATATTGCGCGATATTCGAGATTTCTGATTGGCTCTGATGCAAAAGAAGGGCCGAGTAGCTGATGCAATTATTTTATGTTGCCGAAAAAGCGCAATGCGTTTTTTCGGCCGGAAAAACGCAATGCGATTTTAATCGCAATCAAAATATCGCAATTAGCGAAAAATCGCACTTATGATACTTCGCAAAAATACCGCGAATATTCGAAATTAGCGAATATTTCTCGAATATTCGGAAAAATATTCGTGATATATCGCGAAATCGAATATGGTGTATTCCGCTCAACACTAGTGTGGATATGCAAACACTGGATGTGATTGATGTTGGTTTGCAGATAGCAGTCAGGGATCTGTCATTTAGTGCTGGTAACACTACTGCCTCAGAATGACAGATCCCTGCGTGCTTCTGTTCATAAGCAAGCTAGCAGGGATCCTGGGTGATGGTCATGACTGCATTTAGTCAATGACACTACAAGATCCCTCCGCTAGTTTTAAGTCCCAGCAGTACTGGGGATCTGTCATTTGCAAAGGGAGCATCAGCTGGTCAGCCACTGCAGTATATTAATGTTTTTCTTCTCCTTAAAAAAAAAAATATTATGTATTAAATTGCCGTAAGCTCCGTGACCGTGCCCGCGGGACCCACAGACTCGATGTCTGCCGGTGTCCCGCGATCGTCTCACAGAGATGCAGAATGGGGAGCCGCCAATCTAAACAAGGCATCTCCCTGTTCTGCCTAGTGACAGGACACTGATCGTCTGCTCCTTGTCATCGGGAGCAGTGATGATTGTCATGTCACTGGTAGCCCAGCCCCCTCACAGTTAGAATCACTCCCTAGGACACACCTAACCCTTTCCCCGCCCCTAGTGGTTAACCCCTTCCCTGCCCGTGTCAATTTACACAGTAATCAGGGCATTTTTATAGCACTGATCGCTGCATAAATGACAACAGTCCAAAAATAGCGTCAAACGTGTCCGATGTGTCCGCCATAATGTCACGATAAAAATCGCAGGTTGCCGCCATTACCGTGCAATTGTCAGTTAAATCGACGCAGCGCTGAATCGCAAAAAATGGCCCCGGTCTTTGAGTAGCCAAATCCTCCGGGGCTGAAGTGCTTAATTTTACTTCTGACTCATGACAGGTCCTCTTGTTTTCTTCCAGGGCGTAGAAATGGAAGAAAAGAGACACCTACATAGTAAACAGAGCGGGAAAGGAGTCATCTTGCGGTCGTTCCAGGCGGCCCTCGCCGCTTGCCAATGGTTTGCTGGCGACACGCGAGGAACATCCAGTGCGGTGGAGGAGTTTCCAGGAACATCTGGATGTGGGGAGGAGACCACAGCGGGGCGACGAGGAGGAAAAAAAAAAAGGGAATGGGATCACACATGAAAACAGGTCAATGGGGGGGAGGGAGAGAAATCGCCATTCCGAGGAGAGGACGGGCCGGACCCACCGCAACGAGCGACCTGAGAGCGAACCAAACGTCTCAGAAAAGATCGGAATAAGCAAGAATTCTTTGTTGGGTCCAAAAAAAAAAGTGAAAAACGATTGACTTGTGAAACATAAAAATCAGGCAATTTCCGTTGAGACTTTGTGACTTTTTGTTGCGATTTGATGCGACTTTGTGATCGTTTGGTTTGCAGTCTACAAAGTCGCGCCGAATGCGACGTCGGTCTCTTTACTCTCGAATTTTCAGAACAAATCGGATCGGTCGAAAAATGATCAAATGATTAGAATTGTGTGTGTGGAGAAAAAGCTGGTTGCTAAGGAGCGGGGATGGGCCGCTGGCCGCTGCGTCCTTAGCAACCGATGACTCGTTAACTGTCAGCGGGATTTCCTACTGACAGCTGAATATATATATATAAAAAAAAAGAATGCAGGCAATAAAAAAAAAAAAAAAATGCCATGGGGCTCCCCCCTCCCCCCCCGCATACCAGACCTTTCCGACTTGTTTTGTATTCTAAGGGGAACCCCAAAATAAAAAATGGTGTAGGGGTCCCCCTCAAAATCCAGACCCTTCAGGTCTGGTATGGATTTTAAGGGGAACCCTGTGCCAAAATGAAAAAAAAAATGGTGTGGGGCCCCCCCAACATCCATACCAGACCCTTATCTGAGCATGCAGCCCAGCAGGTCAGGAAAGGGAGGGGGGCAACAAATGAGTGCCCTCTCTCCTAAACCATACCAGGCAACATACCCTCAACATGGGGGGGCAAGGGAGGATTCTCCCCCCCCCTCACCCAAGGAACCCGTTTTTAAATCCCAGCAGTATTGGGGATCTGTCATTTAAAGGGGAACCCTGTGCCAAAATGAAAACAAAATGATGTGTGGGGCCCCCCCAACATCCATACCAGACCCTTATCTGAGCATGCAGCCCGGCAGGTCAGGAAAGGGAGGGGGGCAACAAATGAGTGCCCTCTCTCCTAAACTATACCAGGCAACATACCCTCAACATGGGGGAGGGCAAGGGGGGACTTCTGCCCCCCTCACCCAAGGCACCCGTTTTTTAAATCCCAGCAGTATTGGGGATCTGTCATTTGCATCAGAAGCAGCAGCTGGTCCTCGAGTTGGCAAGTCATTGTGACCGATGCGGATCTGCACGGGGCTGGTGCAAGTATTTTTGACCCCCTCGGCCAGGGGTAGTAGGCAACATGGGGGCCCTCCAGCTGCCACAGAACTACAAGTCCCATCATGCCTCTGGGTGTCACTTTAACTGACAGCCTTGCAATGCCCTCATGGGAAATGTAGTTCTGCAACAGCTGGAGGGCCCCCAGGTTGCCTACCCTTGCCCTAGGCGAAACCACATTTTTCTGCCCCATTGGCTCCACCCCCTTTGTCCTGCCCAATGTGACAGAGGGCACCGCTACACGGGAAGCATCGGCTCTGCTTCCTCTAAGGCTGGCTCCTGTGCTGCGTCGGATGAAGCAGTTGCCTGAGGCGGAGTTAGTTACATGCTGCAGCCTGCAGACACAAAGGGCCCAGCGCCCCTAGGCAGCAGTGCGCCCTAGGCGGCTTCCTAGTTTGCCTAATGGTAGCACCGGCCCTGGATTTTTATACACTGGATGCCATTGATGTTGGTTTGCAGATGGCAGTCAGGGATCTGTCATTTAGTGCTGGGAACACCACTGCCTCCAAATGACAGATCCCAGTTTGCCTCCGTTTATAAGCAAGCTGGAAGGGATCCTGGGTGAGGTTATTAAGCAAATATTTGGTCACGACACAAGATCCCTCAGCTATTTGTATATCCCAGCAGTACTGGGGATCTGTCATTTGCAATTGGAGCATCAGTGGGTCATGGCGTCTGCAAGTCATGGTGAATGACGTAGATCTGCATCGCTGGATGACTGGCCTGTGGCCAAAACTGATGGCCGGCATCATTTAACTCACCCTGGTCCCATCCTCAGCTCGTGATTGAACATCTGGATTCGGTTTACAAACAGCAGTCAGGGATCTGTCATTTAGTGCCGGTACGGGTGGCATTACTGCCTCCAAATGACAGATCCCCGATTGCTGCGGTTTGTAAACAAGCCGGCAGGGATCCTTGAGGGTGTCATTGATACGGACAATACTAATGATCTCTCCACTTCTGGGGATCTGTCATTTGCAATGGGAACATCAGCTGGTCATCGGCAAGTAGATCTGCATCACTGGATGACTGGCCTGTGGCTAAATCTGATGGTCCAGCATCATTTTTTCTAAACCCAGGTCGCCCTGCCTCCCTTCTCAGTTTGCGATTGAACATCTGGATTCGGTTTACAAACAGCAGTCAGGGATCTGTCATTTAGTGCCGGTAGCATTACTGCCCCCAAATGACAGACCCCCGATTGCTGGGGTTTGTAAACAAGCCGGTGGGGATCCTTGAAGATTTCATTGACTAAATATGGCAATGATCGTTACATTACCCAGGATCCCTTTGGGGTTTTTAAATCCCAGCACGATTGGGGATCTGTCATTTGCGAAAGAAGCAGCGGCTGGTCATCGTGTTGGCAAGTCACTGTGATTGGTGTGGATCTGCCAACACTGGATGTGATTGATGTTGGTTCGCAGAAGGCAGTCAGGGATCTGTCATTTAGTGCTGGTAACACTACTGCCTCAGAATGACAGATCCCTGTGTGCTTCTGTTTATAAGCAAGCTGGCAGGAAGCCTGGGCGAGGTTATTAAAAAAATATTTGGTAAATGGCACTACACAAGATACCTCAGTTCATTGTATATCCCAGCAGTACCGGGGATCTGTCATTTGCAATAGGAGCATTAGCTGGTCAATGTGTTGGCAAGTCATTGTAAATGGTGTGGCTATGCAAACACTGGATGTGATTGATGTTGGTTTTCAGAAGGCAGTCAGGGATCTGTCATTTAGTGCCGGTAACACTACTGCCTCCAAAATGACAGATCCCTGTTTGCTTCTGTTTATAAGCAGGCCGGCGGGGATCTTGAGTGATGTCATTGACCAAAATATGGTCATGAATGTATTTGGTCAACCAAAACAATACATATGATCCCTCATTTTTTATAACCCAGCGGTACTGGGGATCTGTCATTTGCAACGAGAGCATCAGCTGGTCGTCGTGTCGGCAAGTTATGGTAAATGATGTAGATCTGCATTGCTGGATGACTGGCCTGTGGCCAAATCTGATGGCCGGAATCATTTAACTCACCCTGGTCCCATCCTCAGCTTGTAATTAAACATTTGGATTTGGTTTGCATACAGCAGTCAGGGATCTGTCATTTAGTGCCGGTAGCATTAATGCCTGCAAATGACAGATCCCTTATTGCTGCGGTTTGTAAACAAGCCGGCGGGGATCCTTGATGATTTCTTTGACTAAATATGGAAATGATCGTACTTGGTCAGTTACATTACCCAGGATCCCTTTGGGGTTTTAAAATCCCAGCATGATTGGGGATCTGTCATTTGCGAAAGAAGCAGCAGCTGGTCATTGTGTTGGCAAGTCATTGTGAATGGTGTGGATCTGAAAACACTGGATGTGATTGATGTTGGTTTGCAGATGGCAGTCAGGGATCTGTCATTTAGTGCTGATAACACTACTGCCTCCAAAATGACAGATCCCTGTTTGCTTCTGTTTATAAGTGATTATGTCATTGACTAAATATGGAAATGATCGTACTTGGTCAGTTGCATTACCCAGGATCCCTTTGGGGTTTTTAAATCCCAGCACGATTGGGGATCTGTCATTTGCGAAAGAAGCAGCAGCTGGTCGTTGTGTTGGCAAGTCACTGTGATTGGTATGGATCTGAAAACACTGGATGTGATTGATGTTGGTTTGCAGAAGGCAGTCAGGGATCTGTCATTTAGTGCCGGTAGCACTGCTGTCCCCAAAATGATAGATCCCTGTTTGGTTCTGTTTATAAGCAAGCCGGCGGGATCCTGGGTAATGTCAACGACCAAATACGGTCATGAATGTATTTGTTCAACGACAATACCTATGATCCCTCCAACATTTTTTTTATAACCCGGCGGTACTGGGGATCTGTCATTTGCAACGAGAGCATCAGCTGGTCATCGTGTCGGCAAGTCATGGTAAATGACGTAGATCTACAACACTGGATGACTGGCCTGTGGCCAAATCTGATGGTCGGCATTATTTAACTCACCCTGGTCCCATCCTCAGCTTGTAATTAAACATTTGGATTTGGTTTGCATACAGCAGTCAGGGATCTGTCATTTAGTGCCGGTAGCACTGCTGTCCCCAAAATGACAGATCCCTGTTTGCTTCTGTTTATAAGCAGGCCGGCGGGGATCCTGGGTAATGTAATTGACCAAAATATGGTCATGAATGTATTTGGTCAACAACAATACATATGATCCCTCCAACATTTTTTACATGCCAGCGGTACTGGGGATCTGTCATTTGCAATGAGAGTAGCAGCTGGTCACCGTGGTCAGTCATTGTGATTGATGTGGATCTGTTTTGCAAATAGCAGTCAGGAATCTGTCATTTAGTGCCGGGAGCACTACTGCCTCACAAATGACAAATCCCTATTTGCTTCTGTTTGTAAACAAGTCGGCAGGGATCCTGGGTGATGTCATTGATCAAATATGGTCATGATTGTACTTGGTCAGTTACTTTACCCAGGATGCCTTTACTAGTTTTAAATTCCAGAAGTACTAGGGATCTGTCATTTGCGAAAGAAGCAGCAGCTGGCCTTCGTGTTGGCAAGTCATTGTGATTGATGTTGATCTGCATCATTGGATGTGATGAATGTTGGTTTGCCTGCAGCAGTCAGGGATCTGTCATTTAGTGCTGGTAGCACTGCTGTCCCCAAAATGATAGATCCCTGTTTGGTCCTGTTTATAAGCAGGCCGGCGGGGATCCTGGGTGATGTCATTGACCAAAATATGGTCATGAATGTATTTGGTCAATGACAAGATCCCTCAGCTATTTGGATATCCCAGCGGTACTGGGGATCTGTCATTTGCAACGAGAGCATCAGCTGGTCATCGTGTCGGTGAAGGACGAAGATCTACAACACTGGATGACAAGCCTGTGGCCAAATCTGATGGCCAGCACCGTTCAGCTCACTTTTTCTGAGCCCAGGTCACCCTGACCCCATCCTCAGCCTGAGATTGGACAGCGAAATGAGAAGCAGCTCAGTGATAAGCTTAAGTTCCCTGTCACTTGGCTCTCGTTTTGTTGCACGTCAGGCATGGGCTGCTATGGACATAAGCGCCCGTCCTCTGCGCAGCTTGCCCTCGATTTGGCCCCGCGGAGATGTGAATGGGGCCCCAACAATGACAGAGCTCCGTTCCTTCGCCACTTTCCTATCCGCAGGAGTTCCGTTTTTGTTACTTTGTCACTTTCAAGTTTTATTTGTATCATTTCTCATCATCTTTTTACTTTCCCGACGGACTACGGGAAGCACCCAACAAATATTCGTCACGGCCAAGCGCCAAGATCCAAAAACGCCTCCGTGAATTCATCTCGCACTTCTCCCCGTAGGCCCCGCCCCCCGTTTTGCCATTCTTTCCCCTCGGCATAAAGCGTCCCTTTGTTTGCGGCCCATCTTTCCTCCGATAGGGTCATGGCTGGCCCCCGGCCAAGGGGCGCGCAATCTCACGGCCTCTGCTGCCGTCCAAAACAACTTGTCAGCAAAATTTAAAAATACACGGCTCTTTGTTCGCTGCGGGGGGGGGGGGAGGGTTAAATGTGCCAAGAGGGTGTTTTTTTTTTGGGGGGGGGGCTGACACTGTGCCCGGGGAGTGGGTGGCATGAGGTTGGCTGCTCCATATCGACCAGGCCTTTGTGGCTGTGACTTTGGGGCGAGGGGGGATGAGGGGGGGGGGGGTTATCGGAGAGGAAAGTGGCGTTTTATCTTTTTACTGGGCGGGGGGGGGGGGGGCATAACCACCTGGCATACAATGCAGCACAGTAAGACGTATTCTGCTCATAGTCCTTCTATAGGTTATTCTTTAGATACATCAACTGCACAACGTAACCTGCATAGTCATAGGCGTGCGCACAGGGTGTGCCAGGTGTGCCCAGGCACACCCTAATCACCCTGTGCAGAACAGATTCCCCCACCGACCTGGCTCCTCCTCCTCCCCCCCCCCCCCACAGCACTGCCATCTTCCCTCCTCTCCCACTGGTTGTTGCTGTGGATGTTTTAGGATGAGTGGGGAAAGGGGCCAGTAAATATGCCATTTACAGGCCCCTTTCCTTTCTGAATGAACACCGTGAGTGATCGGTAGAGTGTGTTTGAGCTTTGGGGTGCACACCCTAATGCCAAAGGCTGCGCACAACTATGCAGCATAGTAGAGATGTACAGTGACTGCACTTTACTGCTCCTTCTGTCTCCTGAACATCCCGGGATGAATCATTTTGGGAGACCAGAGAGGAGGCGGGACACCTGTGCAGGGCTGAAGGGAAGGTCAGATAAAATAAAAAAAAGGGGGGGGGGGCAAATGGGGAAAAACAAGCGGCCGATGGGCCCTTGATGCTCTGCAGGGAATCGGAGGTAACAGGAGGCCGGGGAAGAAATACGTACAGCTTCTGAAAAGCTCCGCAGGGTCGCTCTAAGGCACTGATGGTAATCTCATTCCCTGATATCCACAGATGACCACCAGAGGGCGCCCTTCCAATCACTATGAACAGCAACTGAATACCGTATATACTCGAGTATAAGCCCAGTTTTTCAGCACATTTTTTTGTGCCGAAAATGCCCCCCCCCCCCCTGGCTTATACTCGAGTCACAATGTAAAAATGGTTCTAGGAGGGGAAATTTGGGGAGGTGATATGGTAGAGGGGGGGGAGGGATCTGTGCTAGGAGGGGATATTTTTTTTGAAGGGGGGTGGGGGTTTGTGCTAGGATGGGGAATTTTGGGAGGGGGATTGGGACTAGGGGAATTTGGAGTGGGGAGGGGGAATTGTGCATGGAGAAGACACCTGAAGGGTAGAAGATTTGTAGGTGGGGGAACTTTTTTTTGGGGGGGGATTTGTGCTAGGATGGGGAATTGGGGAGGGGGATTGTATTCAGAGAAGATTTGAGGGTTGGAAGATTTGTGATAGGTGGGGGAATATGTTTTCCTTCTCCAAGCACAATTCCTCTCCCCCATTCCAAATACCCCCAGCACATATCCCCCTCCCCCAATTCCCCATCCTAGCACAATCCCCCCCCCCCCAAAAAAAAACAAAAAACAAACCTATAACAAATCATCTACCTCTCAAATGTCTTCTCCAAGCACGATCCCCCTCCCCCACTCCAAATACCTCAGCACAAATCCCCCCCAATTCCCCATCCTAGCACAATCCCCCCCCTCCCAAAAAAAAATTTCCCACCTATCACAAATCTTCTACCCCTTAAAGGTCTTCCCTGAGCACAATTCCCATCCCTCCACTCCAAATCCCCCCAGCACAAATCCTCCTCCCCAAAATTCCCCCATCCTGGCACAACCCCCCCCCCCCCCAAAAAAAATATCCCCCACCTATCAAAAATCTTCTACCCCTCAAATGTCTTCTCTTAACACAATTCCCATCCCCCTCCCCAATTCCCCAACCTAGCACAAATTCCCCCTCCAAAAAATAAATCCCCCCACCTATCAAAAATCTTCTACCCCTCAAATATTTCTCCGAGTGCAATTCCCCCTCCCCCCCCATCCTCACAAATCTCCCCCCCACGCCACCTAACACAAATCTTCTACCCCTCAAATGCAAATCCTCCTCCCCAATTCCCCATCCTAGCACAAATCCCCCCCCAAAAAATTTCGCCCACCTAACACAAATCTTCTACCCCTCAAATGTCTTCCCCAAGCACAATCCCCCTCCCCCACTCAAAATCCCCCCAGCACAAATCCTCCTCCCCCCAATTCCCCCATCCTAGCACAAACCCCCCTCCAAAAAAAATATCCCCCACCTATCACAAATCTTCTACCCTTAAATGTCTTCTCTTAATTCCCACCCCCCTCCCCAATTCCCCATCCTAGCACAAATCCCCCCCCAATTCCCCACCTAGCACAAATCCCCCCCAAAAAATCCCCCACCTATCAAAATCTTCTACCCCTCAAATGTCTTCTCTAAGCAATTCCCCATCCCCCCATTTCAAATCCCCCCAGCACAAATCCCCCTCCCCAATTCCCCATACTAGCACAAATCCCCCCTGCAAAAAAATCCCCCTCTTAGCACAGATCCCTTCCCCCCTCTACCATATCACCTTCCCAAATTCCCCCCTCCTAGAACCGTTCTTACATTCTGCCCCTCTCCCTCAATTTTCTCCTCCCAACACAAATCCCCCAATCAATCTCCTCCTCCACCTCATATATATCCACAGTGCCCAGGGGCAGCCGACCCTCCTGCGCCCCCCCCCCCCCGCTTATCTCGGGCTCTGCAGCCAATGATTGGTCAGCTGTGATAGGTGACACTTCTAGGGGTTAATACCGCTTCAACGCCAACTGTGCTTCTGCACACTTTATAGGTTGTTGCGCCATTGATGAGGATTTAGAGTCAATAAAAAAAATGGCGTTTGCCCAATTTACGGGTCTGCCGCTAAATACGGCGTATGGGAGTCTCGTAGAAATAAATAGATAAATAACGCAACGTCCTTTTACATGGAGCGTTGTACCGATTGGCACAGGACACACGCCCTCCATCACCTGCACCTGTCCCAGCAGCCAACATTCGCTGCCAATTGTTGGGAAGCACCAGCTGCTGACCATTATAATCCTCCCACCGGCGCTGAATGCGAAGCCGAGGACGCCGATTGGGCGATAATTTCCAGTAATTAATTGTAATGTTTGAAAGCTGAAATCATTCACGGCGAACAGTTTGGCGAGCCAGCCAACTAAAAAGGTCCTGCCATATCGCCAACCGCCAGAAGAGGGCACTCTGATTAGAGCCCACAAGACTGGAGAATCCCAGCTAGGGCTGAAATGATTCACAGTTGGTGAGCCAGCCAATGAAGTCCTGCCATATCATCACCAACCAGAAGAGGGCGCTCTGATTAGTGCACCGATATCATCGGACAATTCCAGGTACACCCAAAATTAGGGTTGTCCCGATACCAGTTTTTTAGGACCGAGTACAAGTACCGACACTGTTTTCAAGTAGTCGCCGATACCGAATACCGATAATGTGTCCCCAAATGCAGCCATGTCCCCCCACACATGCAGCCATGTCCCCCACAAATGCAGCCATGTCCCTCCAGCCATGTCCCCCACATATGCAGCCATGTCCCCCACATATGCAGCCATGTCCCCCACATATGCAGCCATGTCCCTCCAGCCATGTCCCCCACATATGCAGCCATGTCCCTCCAGCCATGTCCCCACATATGCAGCCATGTCCCCCACATATGCAGCCATGTCCCCCACATATGCAGCCATGTCCCTCCAGCCATGTCCCCCACATATGCAGCCATGTCCCTCCAGCCATGTCCCCCACATATGCAGCCATGTCCCCCACAAATGCAGCCATGTCCCCCCCCTTATGCAGCCATGTCCCCCCACATATGCAGCCATATCCCCCCAACCATGTCCCCCACATATGCAGCCATGTCCCTCCAGCCATGTTCCCCACATATGCAGCCATGTCCCCCACAAATGCAGCCATGTCCCTCCAGCCATGTCCCCCACATATGCAGCCATGTCCCTCCAGCCATGTCCCCACATATGCAGCCATGTCCCCCACATATGCAGCCATGTCCCCCACATATGCAGCCATGTCCCTCCAGCCATGTCCCCCACATATGCAGCCATGTCCCTCCAGCCATGTCCCCACATATGCAGCCATGTCCCCCACAAATGCAGCCATGTCCCCCCCTTATGCAGCCATGTCCCCCACATATGCAGCCATGTCCCTCCAGCCATGTCCCCACATATGCAGCCATGTCCCCCACAAATGCATGTCCCTCCAGCCATGTCCCCCACATATGCAGCCATGTCCCCCACATATGCAGCCATGTCCCCCACATATGCAGCCATGTCCCTCCAGCCATGTCCCCCACACATGCAGCCATGTCCCCCACAAATGCAGCCATGTCCCCCCAACCATGTCCCCCACATATGCAGCCATGTCCCCCACATATGCAGCCATGTCCCCCACATATGCAGCCATGTCCCCCACATATGCAGCCATGTCCCCCACAAATGCAGCCATGTCCCCCCAACCATGTCCCCCACATATGCAGCCATGTCCCCCACATATGCAGCCATGTCCCCCACATCCAGCCATGTCCCCCACATATGCAGCCATGTCCCCCACAAATGCAGCCATGTCCCCCCAACCATGTCCCCCACATATGCAGCCATGTCCCCCACATATGCAGCCATGTCCCTCCAGCCATGTCCCCCACATATGCAGCCATGTCCCCCACATATGCAGCCATGTCCCCCACATATGCCCAGCCATGTCCCCCACATATGTAGCCATGTCCCTCCAGCCATGTCCCCCACATATGCAGCCATGTCCCTCCAGCCATGTCCCCCCAGCCATGTCCCCTACATATGCAGCCATGTCCCCCACATATGCAGCCATGTCCCCCCAACCATGTCCCCCACATATGCAGCCATGTCCCTCCAGCCATGTCCCTCCAGCCATGTCCCCCACATATGCAGCCATGTCCCCCACATATGCAGCCATGTCCCTCCAGCCATGTCCCCCACATATGCAGCCATGTCCCTCCAGCCATGTCCCCCCAGCCATTTCCCCTACATATGCAGCCATGTCCCCCACATATGCAGCCATGTCCCCCCAACCATGTCCCCCACATATGCAGCAATGTCCCTCCAGCCATGTCCCCCACATATGCAGCCATGTCCCTCCAGCCATGTCCCCCACATATGCAGCCATTTCCCCCCAGCCATGTCCCCCACATATGCAGCCATTTCCCCCCAGCCATGTCCCCCACATATGCAGCCATATCCCTCCAGCCATGTCCCTCCAGCCATGTCCCCCCCATACCTATACTGGTATCGGTATCGGGACAACCCTGCTCAAAATAATTCTCGTGAGCGGCTTGGCGAGCCAACCAAGAAGTCCTGCCATACCACTAGGTGCCAGAAGAGGGCACTCTGATTACTGCAGGATTTCAGGCAGGGGGACCCAGAACCCTTTTTATCAAGGAGGGTTTCCAGTTGACTGCTTTACAGCTGAAAATGAATCCGATTGTAGCAACTCAGAAAACTGTGACAGCCAAAGGGATCCGCGTTGAAGCCAGTCAACCAGCATTTTCAGGAGGAGTCAGCCTCCTGCAAAAAAATAAAAATGGGTTCTATGAACTCAGGCTCCGCCCAAAGTACTGGATGCTGTATAAAACGTAAGCCAACACACATGTGGATGGAGCTGGAAACACGGGGCCAGAGGTGTGACCACCAGGGACTTACTGGGACAAAAGAAAGGAAGTCGTCACTTTCTTCCCTTCATTCGATTCCAATCCAAGGATTAGATTTGTAGCAAATCCCATGAAGAATGTGTGTGAGCGGCGCAGATAGAGAGTGCCAATCCCTGTGCCGAGTTCCTGGGTCTGTACACCCGCTGTGCCCATTATGAGGGGTTCCCACCATCCCTGTGCTGAGTTCCTGGGTCTGTACACCCGCTGTGCCCATTATGAGGGGTTCCCACCATCCCTGTGCTGAGTTCCCGGGTCTGTACACCCGCTGTGCCCATTATGAGGGGTTCCCACCATCCCTGTGCTGAGTTCCCGGGTCTGTACACCCGCTGTGCCCATTATGAGGGGTTCCCACCATCCCTGTGCTGAGTTCCCGGGTCTGTACACCCGCTGTGCCCATTATGAGGGGTTCCCACCATCCCTGTGCTGAGTTCCCGGGTCTGTACACCCGCTGTGCCCATTATGAGGGGTTCCCACCATCCCTGTGCTGAGTTCCCGGGTCTGTACACCCGCTGTGCCCATTATGAGGGGTTCCCACCATCCCTGTGCTGAGTTCCCGGGTCTGTACACCCGCTGTGCCCATTATGAGGGGTTCCCACCATCCCTGTGCTGAGTTCCCGGGTCTGTACACCCGCTGTGCC
>CM056058.1:175000-192500 GCA_029574335.1 Rana kukunoris
AGAGGGGTATGAAGACTTTTTCAAGGCTCTGTATATAGAGGGGTATGAATACTTTTTCAAGGCTCTGTATATAGAGGGGTATGAAGACTTTTTCAAGGCACTGTATATAGAGGGGTATGAATACTTTTTCAAGGCACTGTATATAGAGGGGTATGAAGACTTTTTCAAGGCTCTGTATATAGAGGGGTATGAATACTTTTTCAAGGCTCTGTATATAGAGGGGTATGAAGACTTTTTCAAGGCACTGTATATAGAGGGGTATGAATACTTTTTCAAGGCACTGTATATAGAGGGGTATGAAGACTTTTTCAAGGCTCTGTATATAGAGGGGTATGAATACTTTTTCAAGGCTCTGTATATAGAGGGGTATGAAGACTTTTTCAAGGCACTGTATATAGAGGGGTATGAATACTTTTTCAAGGCTCTGTATATAGAGGGGTATGAATACTTTTTCAAGGCTCTGTATATAGAGGGGTATGAAGACTTTTTCAAGGCACTGTATATAGAGGGGTATGAATACTTTTTCAAGGCTCTGTATATAGAGGGGTATGAATACTTTTTCAAGGCACCGTAGGTACCTCTCTCTTACAGTATCTCCTATTTATGATCGTTAGAGGGATAGATAGGCCTCCTCCCCCCCCCCACCCCTAGAAACGTTACGCCCCAGGCACCGGCCTACGTGGCCAGACCCCAGGGCTCCCTGCCCACGATGGAGTTAAATGGTGGCGCTGGGTCTGGTAGCTTGGAGCAGAGTAGTGCATTGGGGGTGGGGGGATGGGATGGCTCGGTGCCGACGTTCAGCAGCTGAACCAAAGCGGCGGGTCGGCAGGAGAGTCCAAGGTCGTCCTCCAGCAAATATTGGCGGCGTTTGACAGGACACACGTTGGTGTCACCGGGGCCTCCGTCCTGCGGAGCGGCAGATGGAGAGACCTCACACGACTCCGTGTCACCTCAGCGCCGCGCCGCATTCTTCACACAGCGAGCGCCCGGGACCGGCACCCACAGGCTTTTTATCTCCCGGTTTTACTTTTAAGAAGTCGGCTGTGAAGTTTACAAATAAAAAAAATAAATATTTTTTAGCGACGCCAAGAAGGACCCTGTAATGAGCGTCACCCAGACAGACTGCCGACCTTGTAGGAAAGGTGGATTAGTGGTTAGCACCACCACCTTGCAGTAAGGGGGGGGGGTCCTCTGTTCAAATCCCAATCAGGACACCATCTGCATTGAATTATTGGTTTCCAAAGGGGGATTCTGGATTGGAGAGCAACACACTCCCGACCCCTGCACTCTGTGCACTACACACCCCTGACCCCTGCACTCTGTGCACTACACCCCTGACCCCTGCACTCCGTACATTACACACCCCTGACCCCCGCGCTCTGTGCACTACACCCCTGACCCCTGCACTCCGTACATTACACACCCCTGACCCCCGCGCTCTGTGCACTACACCCCTGACCCCTGCACTCCGTACATTACACACCCCTGACCCCTGTACCTAGTAATGTATGGAGCACAGGGGTCAGGTGTATGCAATGCAGAGACAACCGAAAACCCACCCCTACACTCTGTGCATTACCGACCCCCGACCCCCGCACTCTGTGCATTACCGACCCCCGACCCCCGCACTCTGTGCATTACCGACCCCCGACCCCCGCACTCTGTGCATTACCGACCCCCGACCCCCGCACTCTGTGCATTACCGACCCCCGACCCCCGCACTCTGTGCATTACCGACCCCCGACCCCCGCACTCTGTGCATTACCGACACCCGACCCCCGCACTCTGTGCATTACCGACACCCGACCCCCGCACTCTGTGCATTACCGACCCCCGACCCCCGCACTCTGTGCATTACCGACCCCCGACCCCCGCACTCTGTGCATTACCGACACCCGACCCCCGCACTCTGTGCATTACCGACCCCCGACCCCCGCACTCTGTGCATTACCGACCCCCGACCCCCGCACTCTGTGCATTACCGACCCCCGACCCCCGCACTCTGTGCATTACCGACACCCGACCCCCGCACTCTGTGCATTACCGACACCCCACCCCCGCACTCTGTGCACTACACACCCCTGACCCCTGTACCTAGTAATGTATGGAGCACAGGGGTCAGGTGTATGCAATGCACAAAGTGCAGGTGTCAGCAATGCAGAGACAACCGAAAACCCACCCCTATACTCTGTGCATTACCGACACCCGACCCCCGCACTCTGTGCAATACCGACACCCGACCCCCGCACTCTCTGCAATACCGACACCCGACCCCCGCACTCTGTGCATTACCGACCCCCGACCCCCGCATTCTGTGCATTACCGACACCCGACCCCCGCACTCTGTGCAATACCGACACCCGACCCCGTGGACTCTGTGCATTACCGACACCCGACCCCCGCACTCTGTGCATTACCGACACCCGACCCCCGCACTCTGTGCATTACAGACACCCGACCCCCGCACTCTGTGCATTACAGACACCCGACCCCCGCACTCTGTGCATTACAGACACCCGACCCCCGCACTCTGTGCATTACAGACACCCGACCCCTGCACTCTGTGCATTACCGACCCCCGACCCCCGCACTCTGTGCATTACCGACCCCCGACCCCCGCACTCTGTGCATTACCGACCCCCGACCCCCGCACTCTGTGCATTACCGACCCCCGACCCCCGCACTCTGTGCATTACCGACCCCCGACCCCCGCACTCTGTGCATTACCGACCCCCGCACTCTGTGCATTACCGACCCCCGACCCCCGCACTCTGTGCATTACCGACCCCCGACCCCCGCACTCTGTGCATTACCGACACCCGACCCCCGCACTCTGTGCATTACCGACACCCGACCCCCGCACTCTGTGCATTACCGACCCCCGACCCCCGCACTCTGTGCATTACCGACACCCGACCCCCGCACTCTGTGCATTACCGACACCCGACCCCCGCACTCTGTGCATTACCGACCCCCGACCCCCGCACTCTGTGCATTACCGACCCCCGACCCCCGCACTCTGTGCATTACCGACCCCCGACCCCCGCACTCTGTGCATTACCGACACCCGACCCCCGCACTCTGTGCATTACCGACACCCCACCCCCGCACTCTCTGCACTACACACCCCTGACCCCTGTACCTAGTAATGTATGGAGCACAGGGGTCAGGTGTATGCAATGCACAAAGTGCAGGTGTCAGCAATGCAGAGACAACCGAAAACCCACCCCTATACTCTGTGCATTACCGACACCTGACCCCCGCACTCTCTGCAATACCGACACCCGACCCCCGCACTCTGTGCATTACCGACCCCCGACCCCCGCATTCTGTGCATTACCGACACCCGACCCCCGCACTTCTGTGCAATACCGACACCCGACCCCGTGGACTCTGTGCATTACCGACACCCGACCCCCGCACTCTGTGCATTACCGACACCCGACCCCCGCACTCTGTGCATTACCGACACCCGACCCCCGCACTCTGTGCATTACCGACACCCGACCCCCGCACTCTGTGCATTACAGACACCCGACCCCCGCACTCTGTGCATTACCGACACCCGACCCCCGCATTCTGTGCATTACCGACACCCGACCCGCGCACTCTGTGCATTACCGACACCCGACCCGCGCACTCTGTGCATTACCGACACCCGACCCGCGCACTCTGTGCATTACCGACACCCGACCCGCGCACTCTATGCATTACCGACACCCGACCCCCGCACTCTGTGCATTACCGACACCCGACCCCCGCACTCTGTGCATTACCGACACCCGACCCCCGCACTCTGTGCATTACCGACACCCGACCCCCGCACTCTGTGCAATACCGACACCCGACCCCCGCACTCTGTGCAATACAGAAACCCGACCCCCGCACTCTGTGCATTACAGACACCCGACCACCGCACTCTGTGCATTACAGACACCCGACCCCCGCACTCTGTGCATTACCGACACCCGACCCCCGCACTCTGTGCATTACCGACACCCGACCCCCTGGACTCTGTGCATTACCGACACCCGACCCCCTGCACTCTGTACATTACCGACACCCGACCCCCGCATTCTGTGCATTAACGACACCCCACCCCTGCACTCTGTGCATTACCGACACCCCACCTCCGCACTCTGTGCAATACAGAAACCCGACCCCCGCACTCTGTGCATTACCGACACCCCACCCGCACACTCTGTGCATTACCAACACCCGACCCCTGTACTCTGTGCATTACCAACACCCGACCCCCGCATTCTGTGCATTACCAACACCCGACCCCTGCACTCACAGTAGTTAAAGAATATTTTTTGGGCACGAGGACTGTGCTATGTCACTGTGTACATAATTAGGAGGTTCAAATTTTAAGGCTCTCCCACAATTTTGCCACACCCATAATTTGGTGCAACATCTGGCCACCCTACCGGTTCTGGCCAACAATAGCGAAAGAAAAAAAATCCCAAATTTTCAGTTGTAACCAACTGAACAGGAATGTCTTTCAAAAGGGGGACAACTGTACAAAAGGAGAGTACACGGACACCGAGCGGCGGTGGTACAGGAGGAGAGAACACGGACACCGAGCGGCGGTGGTACAGGAGGAGAGAACACGGACACCGAGCGACGGTGGTACAGGAGGAGAGAACACGGACACCGAGCGGCGGTGGTACAGAAGGAGAGTACACGGACACCGAACGGCGGTGGTACAGGAGGAGAGTACACGGACACCAAGCGGCGGTGGTACAGGAGGAGAGTACACAGACACCGAGCGGCGGTGGTACAGGAGGAGAGTACACGGACACCGAGCGGCGGTGGTACAGGAGGAGAGAACACGGACACCGAGCGGACGGTGGTACAGGAGGAGAGAACACGGACACCGAGCGACGGTGGTACAGGAGGAGAGAACACGGACACCGAGCGGCGGTGGTACAGGAGGAGAGAACACGGACACCGAGCGGCGGTGGTACAGGAGGAGAGAACACGGACACCGAGCGGCGGTGGTACAGAAGGAGAGTACACGGACACCGAGCGACGGTGGTACAGGAGGAGAGTACACGGACAACGAGCAGCGGTGGTACAGGAGGAGAGTACACGGACACCGAGCGGCGGTGGTACAGGAGGAGAGTACACGGACACCGAGCGACGGTGGTACAGGAGGAGAGTACACGGACACCGAGCGGCGGTGGTACAGGAGGAGAGAACACGGACACCAAGCTGCGGTGGTACAGGAGAAGAGTACACGGACACCGAGCGGCGGTGGTACAGGAGGAGAGTACACGGACACCGAGCGGCGGTGGTACAGGAGGAGAGTACGCGGACACCGAGCGGCGGTGGTACAGGAGGAGAGAACACGGACACCGAGCGGCGGTGGTACAGGAGGAGAGTACACGGACACCGAGCGGCGGTGGTACAGGAGGAGAGTACACGGACACCGAACGGCGGTGGTACAGGAGGAGAGTACATGGACACCGAGCGGCGGTGGTACAGGAGGAGAGTACACGGACACCGAGCGGCGGTGGTACAGGAGGAGAGTACACGGACACCGAACGGCGGTGGTACAGGAGGAGAGTACATGGACACCGAGCGGCGGTGGTACAGGAGGAGAGAACACGGACACCAAGCTGCGGTGGTACAGGAGAAGAGTACACGGACACCAAGCGGCGGTGGTACAGGAGGAGAGTACACGGACACCGAGCGGCAGTGGTACAGAAGGAGAGTACACGGACACCGAGCAGCGGTGGTACAGAAGGAGAGTACACAGACACCGAGCAGCGGTGGTACAGGAGGAGAGTACGCGGACACCGAGCAGCGGTGGTACAGAAGGAGAGTACGCGGACACCGAGCGGCGGTGGTACAGAAGGAGAGTACACAGACACCGAGCAGCGGTGGTACAGAAGGAGAGTACGCGGACACCGAGCAGCGGTGGTACAGAAG
Source organism: Rana kukunoris (assembly GCA_029574335.1). Classification (NCBI taxonomy): domain Eukaryota; kingdom Metazoa; phylum Chordata; class Amphibia; order Anura; family Ranidae; genus Rana; species Rana kukunoris. The sequence goes on from CM056058.1 coordinate 180,938, forward strand.
GAGAGTACACAGACACCGAGCAGCGGTGGTACAGGAGGAGAGTACACGGACACCGAGCAGCGGTGGTACAGAAGGAGAGTACGCGGACACCGAGCAGCGGTGGTACAGAAGGAGAGTACGCGGACACCGAGCAGCGGTGGTACAGAAGGAGAGTACACAGACACCGAGCAGCGGTGGTACAGGAGGAGAGTACGCGGACACCGAGCAGCGGTGGTACAGAAGGAGAGTACGCGGACACCGAGCAGCGGTGGTACAGAAGGAGAGTACACAGACACCGAGCAGCGGTGGTACAGGAGGAGAGTACACGGACACCGAGCGGCGGTGGTACAGAAGGAGAGTACGCGGACACCGAGTGGCAGTACCAGGCTCCCTGATCGCGCAGGGCCCAATAAAAGGTGGTGGGTGGCAGTGGGAGGGTGAAGTTCCCTTTCCACACCCTGCAGAAGTGATCAAGTGGCTGCTTAGCCGCTCGGCTCACTTTAATGAAGGCTCATTGCCCGCTGAAAATTTTGAAAATGTTGATATCGGGATGATGCCTGCAGGTGCCAAACCCGAGGCCGTACCGCTACGCCCTAAGGGGTTGAATTTATTAAATGCAAACCCCTAGAGGGCGTTTATTTGACGCCGTTATGCAATCTCTGGAGCTGGGAGAAGCAACTGCAAGACCTCAGGTGACCCCTGACTGGCAAGGAGCAGAGGCCAGAAAGCCCCATTGCCCCATGGGAGACGAGCTTTGATGGATTTTCATGTCCAGTTTTGACATGCCGAGGAGGAGGGTCTAAGCACATGAAGACCCTCCCCCCACCCGCTGAGAAGCTTGTGTATCAATGTTGGGGCGATTTCCGAGCGGGGGGGGGGGGGGGGAATTGAATTCTCTGGGAACAAACTGATCATTTAGGAATCTCTGGGCAGCGGCTGCAGAACACATGAAGTCTTCACCCGAGTGCCAGAAATCCATTGTGTTTAATCGCCGACAATCGCTTATGTGTTCGGCCGTGGCGAGGGGGGGGGGGGAGGGGGATTGTTATTAACACTTGCTGACCGGGGGGTGGCGGAATTTCTGAATGTAGGAGGTCATACGGAAATACTATAAAACGCAAAACGCCATGACGCTCCGATTATAGTTATAATTAGGGGGGCGATGAAAAGTGACATTTAAAGTGCCAAATTGATACAATTTTACTTTTTGCTACAATAAATATATATAAAAAACAAACATATTTTTATTATTGATTGGTTTGCGCAAAAGTTATAACGTCTACAAAATAGGGGAACGTTTTATGGCCCCAGTGTATGGAGATCATATCTGCCCCCCATGTATGGAGATCTTATCTGCCCCCCATGTATGGAGATCTTATCTGCCCCCCATGTATGGAGATCTTATCTGCCCCCCATGTATGGAGATCTTATCTGCCCCCCATGTATGGAGATCTTATCTGCCCCCCCATGTATGGAGATTTTATCTGCCCCCCATGTATGGAGATCTTATCTGCCCCCCATGTATGGAGATCTTATCTGCCCCCCATGTATGGAGATCTTATCTGCCCCCCATGTATGGAGATCTTATCTGCCCCCCCATGTATGGAGATTTTATCTGCCCCCCATGTATGGAGATCTTATCTGCCCCCCATGTATGGAGATCTTATCTGCCCCCCTTTTATGGAGATCTTATCTGCCCCCCATGTATGGAGATCTTATCTGCCCCCGTGTATGGAGATCTTATTTGCCCCCTGTGTATGGAGATCTTATCTGCCCCCCCGTGTATGGAGATCTTATCTGCCCCCCATGTATGGAGATCTCATCTGCCCCCCATGTATGAAGATTTTATCTGCCCACCATGTATAAAGATTTTATCTGCCCCCCATGTATAGAGATTTTATCTCCCCCCCCCCATGTATGGAGATCTCATCTGCCCCCCATGTATGAAGATTTTATCTGCCCCCCATGTATAAAGATTTTATCTGCCCCCTCCATGTATGGAGATCTCATCTGCCCCCCATGTATAGAGATTTTATCTGCCCCCTCCATGTATGGAGATTGTATCTGCCCCCCCCCATGTATGGAGATCTTATCTGCCCCCATGTATGGAGATCTTATCTGCCCCCCCGTGTATGGAGATCTTATCTGCCCCCCCCGTATGGAGATCTCATCTCCCCCCGTATATGGAGATCTTATCTGCCCCCCCCCCCCCCCCCGTATGGAGATCTCATCTCCCCCCGTATATGGAGATCTTATCTGCCCCCCGTGTATGGAGATCTTATCTGCCCCCCCTCGTATGGAGATCTTATCTTCCCCCGTGTATGGAGATCTCATCTGCCCCCCATGTATGAAGATCTTATCTGCTCCCATGTATGGAGATCTTATCTCCCCCCCGTGTATGGAGATCTCATCTGCCCCCCATGTATGGAGATCTTATCTCCCCCCCGTGTATGGAGATCTCATCTGCCCCCCATGTATGAAGATCTTATCTGCTCCCATGTATGGAGATCTTATCTGCCCCCCATGTATGAAGATCTTATCTGCTCCCATGTATGGAGATCTTATCTGCCCCCCATGTATGAAGATCTTATCTGCTCCCCCGTGTATGAAGATCTTATCTGCTCCCCCCGTGTATGAAGATCTTATCTGCTCCCCCCGTGTATGGAGATCTCATCTGCCCCCCATGTATGAAGATCTTATCTGCTCCCATGTATGGAGATCTTATCTGCCCCCCCGAGATCTTACAAACAGATTTTCTATCCAATTGAATTGTACAGAAGATCTTTCCCAGGTCTGGGTGACACCATTTCATGTCTGAAGACCTCCTGATGTTGCGATGGAACAGACTGGAAAGTTTTCCCTCCCCGTCACTGTTGGATATTTTTCTGTTTCATTTTTTGGTGTTGGAGGATAGAAGCTGTCATTGTTCTCAGGCCAGATCCAGTGTGTGCTGCACAGCATGTGACCTGTGCATGCTACTACTCCACACTGGGGGGGGGGGGGGGGGGCAGAATCTACATCCTGCAGGAGGAAAAGAATTCAGGAGACACCAAGGGAAGGAGAGAGAGAGAAAGAGAGAGATATGTAAGGGAGAGATAAACAAAGACAGAGCTACTCTGGGTGATAAAAGCAGAGCCTAATAAGGCAAGACATAGAATGAGAGACAGAGATAGAGACAGGCAGAGAAAAGAGATATCCATGTCATATAGAGACAGAGATGTGAAGAGAGAGAGGAGAGAGGGGTGGGGAAGAGAGAGGGGGAGAGAGAGTCTATTAAGGCAAGACATAGAATGAGAGACAGATATAGAGACAGGCAGACAAAAGAGATATCTGTGTCATATAGAAAGAGAGATATAAAGAAAGAAAGAGAGAGGGAGAGAGAGAGAGAGAGAGAGAGAGAGAGGGGTGGGAGAGAGGGAGAGGGAGGGAGAGAAAGGGGGGAAGGGAGAGAGAGAGAGAGAGGGAGGGGAAGAGAGAGGGAGGAAGGGGGGGGGGAAGAGAGAGGGATGAAGGGGGGGAAGAGAGAGGGAGGAAGGGAGAGAGGAAGAGGAGTAAGAGAGAGAAAGGGGGGAAGAGAGAGAGAGAGGGGGGGGGAAGGGGAGAGAGAGGGGGGGGGAGGGGAGAGAGAGAGGGAGGAAGGGGGCGAAGAGAGAGAGAGAGAGGAAGGGGGCGAAGAGAGAGAGAGAGGAAGGGGGCGAAGAGAGAGAGGAAGGGGGCGAAGAGAGAGAGGGAGGAAGGGGGGAAGAGAGAGAGAGAGAGGAAGGGGGGAAGAGAGAGAGAGAGAGGAAGGGGGGAAGAGAGAGAGAGGGGGGGGAAGAGAGAGAGAGAGAGGGGAAAGAGAGAGAGAGAGAGGGGGGAAGGGGGGAAGAGAGAGAGAGAGAGAGAGAGAGAGAGAGAGAGAGAGAGAGAGAGAGAGGAAGGGGGGAAGAGAGAGAGAGGAAGGGGGGAAGAGAGAGAGAGAGAGGAAGGGGGGGAAGAGAGAGAGAGAGGAAGGGGGGGAGAGAGAGAGAGAGGAAGGGGGGGGAAGAGAGAGAGAGAGAGAGGAAGGGGGGAAAGAGAGAGAGAGGAAGGGGGGAAGAGAGAGAGAGAGGAAGGGGGGAGAGAGAGGGGGGAAGAGAGGGGGAGAGAGAGGGGGGAAGAGAGAGGGAGGAAGGGGGGGAAGAGAGAGGAAGGAAGGGGGGAAGAGAGAGAGAGAGAAAGGGGGGGAAGAGAGAGAGAGGAAGGGGGGAAGAGAGAGAGAGAGAGAAAGGGGGGGGAAGAGAGAAAGAGAGGAAGGGGGGAAGAGAGAGAGAGAGGAAGGGGGGAAGAGAGAGAGAGAGGAAGGTGGGAAGAGAGAGAGAGAGGAAGGGGGGAAGAGAGAGAGAGGAAGGGGGGAATAGAGAGAGAGAGGAAGGGGGAAGAGAGAGAGAGAGGAAGGGGGGAAGAGAGAGAGAGAGAGAGAGGAAGGGGGGGAAGAGAGAGAGAGGAAGGGGGGATGAGAGAGAGGAAGGGGGGATGAGAGAGAGAGGAGGAAGGAGGGAGAGAGGAAGAGAGAGAGAAGAGAGAGGGAGAGAGAGGGGGGAAGAGAGAGAGGGAGGAAGGGGGGAGGAAGAGAGAGAGATAGGGGGAGAAAGAGAGAGGAAGGGGGAAGAGAGAGAGATAGAGAGAGAGAGGAAGGGGGAAGAGAGAGAGAGGAAGGGGGAAGAGAGAGAGAGGAAGGGGGAAGAGAGAGAGAGGAAGGGGGAAGAAAGAGAGAGGAAGGGGGAGAGAGAGAGGAAGGGGGGGGAGAGAGGAAGGGGGGGGAGAGAGGAAGGGGGGGGGAGAGAGGAAGGGGGAGAGAGAGAGGGGGGAAGAGAGAGGGGAGGAAGGGGGGGAAGAGAGAGGAAGGAAGGGGGGAAGAGAGAGGGAGAGAGAGAGAGAGAGAGAGAGAGAGAGAGAGGAGAGGGGGAAGAGAGAGAGAGAGGAAGGGAGAGAGAGAGAGAGAGAGAGAGAGAGGAAGGGGGAAGAGAGAGAGAGAGAGAGAGAGAGAGAGAGAGACGGGAAGGGGGAAGAGAGAGAGGAAGGGGGAAGAGAGAGAGAGGAAGGGGGAGAGAGGTAGGGGGAAGAGAGAGAGAGGAAGGGGGAGAGAGGAAGGGGGGAGAGAGAGAGAGGAAGGGGGGAGAGAGAGAGAGGAAGGGGGAGAGAGAGAGAGGGAGGAGGAGGGAGACCCCAAAGACAGACAGACCCTGAGCCTGTGCAGACTGAGCGCCCACAGCCTGGAAATGCCCTACAAGCCCAGGGAGAATAGACTGTGCCAGCAAAGTGACGGGGTCCCGGAGGATTAGCACCACTTCCAGCTACATTGCCCCAAGTACTCATCAGAGGGACACTCCCTTCCAGAGAGAGAGAGAGAGAGATGAAATTGAGTCTATACCGCCCCTCGCTCTGATAACATTCCTGAACTCGCCTTTTATGCCATTTATATTTTGCTTTACCTCTAATAATGTCCCAGGAGTTTTTCTTTCCACACCCCCTCTAACCCATAATAGCCCCTCAATTGCCTTGGCAATGGCAATGCTAACATGTATTTGGTACTGTAAATAAAGTATATTTGAAATGAACTGAACCACAGAGAAGGAGAGAGACAGACAGATAGAGAGGGAAAAAAAATAAAGCGAGAAAGCGAGCTAGAGTTGGCAAAAATTAGAAAGAGCAGTTCAAAGAAAAAAAGAGAGAGGATTCTTTTGTTGTAAAAGGTAAAAAAAAATAATAATAAGAGAAAGTGAGAGAGAGAAGAGAGAGATAAAGATAGAGGGAGAGGGAGAGGGGGAGAGAGAGAGAGGGGGGAGAGAGGAGAGGGAGAGAGAGGGAGAGGGAGAGAGAGGGGGGGAGAGAGGGGGGGGAGAGAGAGAGGGGGGGAGAGAGAGAGGGGAGAGAGAGAGGGAGAGAGGGGAGAGAGAGAGGGAGAGAGAGAGGGAGAGAGGGGGGAGAGAGAGAGGGAGAGAGAGGGGGAGAGGGGAGAGGGGGAGAGGGGGAGAGGGGGAGAGAGAGGGGAGAGAGGGAGAGGGGAGAGGGAGAGGGGGGGAGAGGAGAGGGAGAGAGGGAGAGGGGGGAGAGGAGAGGGAGAGAGGAGAGGGAGAGAGGAGAGGGAGAGAGGGGGGGAGAGGGGGGGGAGAGAGGGGGGGAGAGGGGGAGAGAGAGAGAGGGAGAGAGGGGGAGAGAGGGGGGGAGAGGAGAGGGGGAGAGAGGGGGGAGAGGAGAGGGAGAGAGAGAGAGAGGGAGAGAGGGGGGAGAGAGGGGGGAGAGAGAGGGGGGATAGAGAGAGAGGGAGAGAGAGAGAGAGAGGGAGAGGGAGAGGGAGAGAGGGGGAGGGAGAGAGAGAGGGGAAAGAGGGGGAAAGGGGAGGGGGATAGGAGAGAGAAAAATAAGGAAAGGGAAAATAGGAGAGAACGAAAGGAAGAAAAGAAAGAAAGAAAGAAAAGAGAGAGAGAGAAAGAAAGAAAGAAAGAAAGAAAGGAGAGAGAAGGAGAGAGAAGGAGAGAGAAGGAGAGAAAAAGAAAGAAAGAAAGAAAGAAAAGGAGAAAAGAAGGAAGGAAGGAAGGAAGGAAGGAAAAAGGAAGGAAGGAGAAAAGAAAGAAAGAAAGAAAGAAAGAAAGAAAGAAAGAAAGAAAGAAAAAAAGAAAGAAAGAAAGAAAGAAAGAAAGAAAGAAAGAAAGAAAGAAAGAAAGAAAGAAAGAAAGAAAGAAAGAAAGAAAGAAAGAAAGAAAGAAAGGAGAACAAGTGGAAGGAAAAAAGAAAGAAAGAAAAAAGAAAGAAAGAAAAGAAAGGAGAACAAGAGAAGAAAGAAAGAAAGAAAGAAAGAAAGAAAGAAAGAAAGAAAAAAGAACAAGAGGAAGGAAGAAAGAAAGGAGAACAAGAGGAAGGAAAAAAGAAAAAAAGAAAGAAAGAAAGAAAGAAAGGAGAGAAGGAGAGAACAAGAGAAAGAAAGAATGAAAAAGAAAATAAAGAAAAAAGGAAGGCTCCTCCAATAGCAGGCCTCCTGTGACACTCTAGGGGGAGGACAGAGGGGATCAGGGGGCGGAGCCGCTGGGGGTGTGAAGTTTGGAAAGTTTGGAGAGTTTGGGAAGTGTAAACAGTCATTCCTGGGTGTCCCGGATCGCAGGGACTCTGACTGACAGCTGGTCGCAGGACACAAAGTCTCCCCCAATTTCCACCCACTGAGACCCTGGAGGGAAGAATCCCACTTTGTTTCTGAGTCTCAGTGAGAATCCTGTGAGTATCTCCTCCTCCTCCTCCTTCTCCTTATCTCTTTACACATCTGCCTTGTAGACCGTTATACTCTGCTGTCCTATATAGGAAATGTCTTCTCTACACCATAGACCAGGGGACTGCTGTGTGCAACCTGCCTGTCTGTCTGTCTGTCTGTCTGTCTGTCTGTCTCTGTCCGTCTGTCTATCTGTCGGCTTTTACACCCCAGAGATTAACCCTTGCAGGATAAATGCGTAGTAACTTCAAAAGCAACCGCCCCGGGTGAGAATCCGGCTCGTATCCCGGGAAACTGCAAACGTTGCAACAAAATATCAACAGAAAGAACAAAAAAGAAAAACAAACTTATTTACAGTGACGTCATAGTGCCCCCGAGTTGTGTTCTGCGGTCTGTTTACTTTTATTGTATTTCTTGTTATTTTCAGATCTTCTTTTTTTTTTTTTTAAACAAAAAAAAAAAGTATTTACAAAAATATTTGGAACCGCAAAAAAATATTTTCTAAATGTTTTTTATACTGTTATAATTTATTACATTTAAAAATATATATATATATATACTTGTCAGCTGATGTCTACTTTAGGTATTGTATTACTTTTTAAACTTTTAAAATGTAAATTAGTGGTTTGGTGTGGGAGGGAAGGATTTTCAATACGAAGCGGCGAACAAGAACGCGGCGTGGGGGGGGGGGGGGACACGCGACCTCAGGACCAAGGGAGGAACGTTTAAAGCGATATTTTACTAAAGGAGTAGTTGATGCTTGGAGTGGACCTCCAGCGGATGTAGTGAGTCAGTCAGCAGTGTACTTGGAACGACCATCAATGTATACTATGGAACCTTCTGTATGGCCAGTTGTAGATTTCTGGAGAACTTGCAGACAGATGTTCTCATACGAATCCATCAAAGGCCTTTAGATTTGCCTTGGAAATTGTATACATTTCTCTAAAATACAGACTTTTCATTAAAGTTTATATAATAAAGGAGAAGAAATGTGTATAAAACACACAATATTGTACATAGACATCTACTGTACATACAACAGTTTGTACAACGAAAGTCCTCAAGGTGAACCACTGGGATGGGGACTTCTTATGAAGAAGGTGGTGGTGGTGGTGGTGGTGGTGGGGGGGGGGGTTTAGAACTCGGGTCAATAAATTGCTTAGAATTCTGTTCTAAAGCCCTTTGTGGTCACTAATCCCGAGCAGGTTTCTCAACCAGGGTTCCATTCAGGGCCGATCCCAGACAGGGTTGCACAGGGTGCACTGCACCCAGGAACCAGAGGGGAGGGGGCGCCAAAGTGTGAGGAGCACCATTGGTTCCCTCCATCTGGTGTGCCGTGTCATCCTTGCACTGCATCGCCGGCGCCGCTGTCACTGGCTGCAGTGGCAAGACCCACTTCAAGGGTCTCACCAGGGGCCCCTGCTTCCCTGCAGAAACTGGTTGCTAGCCACAGGCCGCTTTGTGTCTAGCAACCAGTGACGTCAGGAGAGAAGGAGAGAGCGGCTCCATAATTCAATGCGGAGGAGGATTTAACTTCCTCCTCCTCCCTAGCTCCACCCACTTCCTCCCTGTAATGTTAGGAGTGATGAGCGGTCCGGTCCGAGGAACGAGTATCAGATTCAGAAACTGTGCTGCCTGCCTCCTCTCCCTCGATGTGCCTCAGATTCAGAAGAGGTTAGGTAGTTTCCAACTTCCATTGATCACTTTAGTTCCTCTAGAGCCCTGGCGCCTAAACCTTTGGCACCTTTTATGTGGCCCTTGGGGCACCTTGGCTCCGAGCAATCCTATAGTATGTCCACATCTCTTGTGGCAGGTCCACAGTCCCTAAACCATCCCTTGCAGCATGTCCACAGTCCCTGACCATCTCCAAAGTCTCTGACCATCTCTTGTGGCATGTCCACAGTCCTTGACCATCTCTTGTGGCATGTCCACAGTGTCTGACCATCTCCAAAGTCTCTGACTAACTCTTGTAGCATGTCTACAGTCTGTGACCATCTCCTGTAGCATGTCCACAGTCCTTGACCATCTCTTGTAGCATGTCCACAGTCCTTAACCATCACTTGTGGCATGTCCACAGTCCTTGACCATCTCTTGTGGCATGTCCACTGTGTCTGACCATCTCCAAAGTCTCTGACTAACTCTTGTAGCATGTCCACAGTCCTTGACCATCTCTTGTAGCATGTCCACAGTCCTTAACCATCACTTGTGGCATGTCCACTGTGTCTGACCATCTCCAAAGTCTCTGACTAACTCTTGTAGCATGTCTACAGCCTCTGACCATCTCCTGTAGCATGTCCACAGGCCTTGACCATCTCTTGTGGCATGTCCAGTCCTTAATCATCTCTTGTGCCATGTCCACAGTCCTTGACCATCTCTTGTGGCATGTCCACAGTCCTTGACCATCTCTTGTTGCATGTCCACAGTCCTTGACCATCTCTTGTGGCATGTCCACAGTCCTTGACCATCTCTTGTGGCATGTCCACGGTCTCTGACCATCTCTTGTAGCATGTCCACAGCCCACAGTCTCTGACCATCTTCTGTGCCTTGCCCTTAGTCTCTGACCATATCCCATTGTGTGTCCCTGACACTGAATATTCACTGAGTATCATGTGTGGCCCTTTGGTGAAGCCAGGCACTTGAGGCACCCCATTATCTAGAAAGTTGACCACCACCCCTCTAGAGGTTGCTCGGGTTTCCTTGAGCTGTGGTTGACTGACCTCCATTATGTTGGTGATTGCACAATGTTGGGTCCAAAACCACTTGGCAGATCTTTTTTTAGCTGTCTGTAAGAGTTGCATTCTGACCATCACTATGAAGGGGAAAACCTTTCCCACCGACCCACCAATGGATGAGGCGTTCTTCCACCTGACCTCCATTTAATTCATTTTCGTAGGGGGTTCCCCGAGTCCTGAAAAGGTTTTCAAAGGGTTCCTCTGGAGTATAAAGGTCGAGGAAGGCGGATCCAGAGGAACCAAAACTACCTAGAGATTGAGGAGACCACCAAGAAGTTCCGTATTCCTTCAGTAGATGGATGGGATGCTGAACTCTCGGGGCCAGATTCTCAGAAGAGATACGACAGTGTATCTCTGTTCCTGAGCCCTCCTATCTATGCGACTGATTCTTAGAATCAGTTACGTATAGATTTGGCGTAGATCCGACTGGCGTAAGTCACTTGCACCGTCGGATCTTGGATGTAATTCTACGCTGGCCGCTAGGTGGCGTTCCCATCAATTTCAGCGTGGAATATGCAAATGAGCATGATACGCGTATTCCCGAACTAAGTTGCGCGCCGTTTACGTAGTTTGCGTACGTGTAAGGTTACCACTGCTATATGAGGGGTAACCTTGCATAGGTCCGGCGTACACCATGTTAGGTATGGACGTCGGGACAGCGTCGTGTTTTTCCGTTGTTTGGGTAACTCGCCGCGAATAGGGCTGTGCGTTAATTACGTTGCAGTCGAAACCAATGTATTTGCGGAGTACTATGGAGCATGCGCAGGGGGCTACGTTTAGGGCCGGCGCATACGCAGTTCGTTCGGCGCGGGGGCGCGCTGAATTTAAATACAGCACGCCCCCCTCCTTCCCTATTTGAATTACACGGCCTCACGCCGTCCCATTTACGCTACGCCGCCACACATTACAGAGCAAGTGCTTTGAGAATACAACACTGGCCCGTAAATAGTGCGGAGGCTTGGTTTAAAGGGGATACGCAACGCTACGCTAACAAAGGGCAGATCTACGAGAATCTGGCCCTCAGGGTAGAAAAATACGATTATTATACCCGCGACACTCCAGCCCAAGACTCCAGCCCAAGACTCCAGCCCAAGACTCCAGCCCAAGACTCCAGCCCAAGACTCCAGCCCAAGACTCCAGCCCAAGACTCCAGCCCAAGACTCCAGCCCAAGACTCCAGCCCAAGACTCCAGCCCAAGACTCCAGCCCAAGACTCCAGCCCAAGACTCCAGCCCAAGACTCCAGCCCAAGACTCCAGCCCAAGACTCCAGCCCAAGACTCCAACCCAAGACTCCAACCCAAGACTCCAACATTCTGTATGGTAGAAGTGTCAAATCCAGAGAGCCAGCATAGCAGCCAGGGAATGAGCATTTCCAAAACTGAAGTCTGCCATGAATGTACGGCGGGCCGGTGAGTCATGGACGGAGGTGACCACCCAATGCCTGGAGGCTTTATTCGTTCTCCAATAAAAGTCATTAAAGGATGGTGGGCGCTTTCTGAAAAATCCAGTCGCCTGGCTGTCATGTTCATCCACCCAACTGGGACTTATACAGACCAGTCCTCATCTATCCCCCTGGGACCTATACAGACCAGTCCTCATCTACCCCCCCGGGACCTATACAGACCAGTCC
>CM056058.1:197500-207500 GCA_029574335.1 Rana kukunoris
AAAAGAAAACAAATATCTAATATATGTATATATAAATGTTTGGGGGTTCTAAGTAATTTTCTAGCAAAAAAAAATTATAATATATATATATATATATAAAGAGAGAGAGAGAGAGAGAGAGATAAAATCTTCAGGGGTTCTAAGTAATTTTCTAGCAAAAAAAAATGATTTGAACCAATATATATATATATATATTACACACATTTATACCCATTACCCACATTTTTTTTCCAGACACCCTAGAGAATTAAAGCTGCAGTATTTAAAATAATTCGGGTGGACTTCCACTTTAAGCCATCACATTCAAACTGATGTTAAATAGGAGTCACACCTCCCGTCATTTAACGTGCCTCTGATTACCCCCAAATAAAGTTCAGCTGTTCTCGTAGGTCTTTCCTGACATTTTCTTGGTCGCATCGTACAGCAAAAGCCGCGTTCCTCAGAGAGCTTCCAAAGCATCGGAGGGATCTCATTGTTAGAAGGTATCAATCAGGAGACGGCTACAAAAGAATTCCCAAGGCATTAGGTGTACCATGGAACACAGTGAAGACAAGTGGAGAAAATACGGCACAACGGCGACATTACCGAGAACTGGACGTCCCTCCGAGGCTGCCAAGAGGCCAAGAGGCCCACAGCAACCTCAATCCTTTCATGACTAAGCCTATTTGGTGTTTACAAGTTAAAATCCGTATTTTTTGCTAGAAAATTACTTAGAACCCCCGAACATTATGGTCCGGATTCACAGACATCGGCGCATATATATGCCGCCGTAGCGTATCTTCTCTACGCTACGCCGACGCAGCGCAGAGAGGCAAGCACGGAATTCACAAAGCACTTGCTCTCAAAACTACGCTGGGCTTCTAAGGCGTAAGCCGGCGTAGGTGGAAGTGGGCGTGAGCCATGCGAATGAGGCGTGACCCCATGCAAATGATGGGCCGAGTGCCAGACAAGTACTTAGAACGGACTGCGCATGCGGCGTGGCCGCATCCCAGTGCGCATGCTCACAATCACGTCGAAACAACTGCCTAAGATACGTCGGATCACTGCCTACGGCGTGAACGTAACCTACGCCCAGCCCTATTCATGTACAACGTAAACGACGTAGAATTCAACGGCGTTCGATCTCTGGTCCATACCTTTGCATGGGTTGCGCCTCATCTATGGGGAATAAATTTACGCCGGACGTACGACTTGCGCAAACCGCTTATATTATGCGCCGGGCGCACGTACGTTCGTGAATCGCCGTATTTCCCTCATTTGCATATTTGAATAGAAAATCAATGGGAGCGCCACATGCGTCCAGCGTAAATATGCGCCCACTATATGCCGGCGTAGGAAAGTTACGTCGGTGGGATGAAGCCTGTTTGTTGGCGTATCTAAGTTTGTGGGTCCGGCGCACAGATACGACGGCGCACATTTGTACTTACGTCGGCGTATCTGGAGATACGTCGGCGTAAGTGCTCTAGAGCTAGAATTATTGCTCTCGCTCTGACGATGATACCTCACATATGTGATTTGAACACTGTTTACATATGCGGGCGCGAAAAAACGTTCCGGGATGATGCTTGCAGCTGCGTATCATTCCGCTATGACCTCCTAAAGCGGGAAGGTCCATAAAGACATGGATGAGCGAGTTTGGGGTGGAAGAACTTGACTGGCCTGCACAGAGTCCTGACCTCAACCCAATAGAACACCTTTGGGATGAATTAGAGAGGAGACACTGTGCAGTTTTCTTCTTTTATATAGTCCCAATACTTTTGACACTATAGTGTAGAACTGGAGAGAGACAGAGACAGAGAGAGAGAGATATGAGAGAGAGTGCGAGACAGAGAGAGGTATGAGAGAGAAAAAAAGAAAAAGGGAGAGAGAGAGAGAGATATGAGAGAGAGAGAGAGAGAGATGGAGAGCGAGAGATCTACAGATGAGAGGGAATATAGAGAGAGAGGGGAGAGAGAGGAGAGAGAGAGAGAGGGGAGAGAGAGGGGAGAGAGAGAGAGAGAGAGGGGAGAGAGAGAGAGAGAGAGAGGGGAGAGAGAGAGTGAGAGGGGAGAGAGAGTGAGAGGGGAGAGAGGGGAGGAGAGAGAGACAGAGCGAGAGATGATGAGCGAGCGATCTATAGATGAGAGAGAGAGAGAGAGAAGACAGAGATATAGAAAGCTAGAGAGAGCGAGAAGGGGGAGAGAGATATGAGAGAGAGGGGATATATATATATATATATATATATATAGATAGATAGAGAGGGAGAGAGAGGATAGAGAGGGAGAAGAGAGAGAGGGAGAGAGGGAGAGAGAGAGAGAGAGGGAGAGAGGGGGGAGAGAGAGAGGGTAGAGAGAGAGAGAGGGGAGAGAGAGAGGAGAGAGAGGGGAGGAGAGAGAGGGGAGGAGAGAGAGAGGGAAAGGGAGAGAGGGGGGGGAGAGAGGAGGGGGGAGAGAGAGGGGGGAGAGAGAGGGGGGGGGGGGAGAGGAGGGGGGGGGGAGAGGGGGGAGAGAGAGAGAGAGGGGAGAGAGAGGGGAGAGAGAGAGAGAGAGAGGGGAGAGAGGAGGGGGAGAGAGGAGAGAGAGGGAGAGAGGAGGGGGAGAGAGAGAGGCCCTAGGTGAGAGAGAGAGAAGAGGAGGGCGAGGTTCTGGAGGAGAGAGAGAGGAGAGAGAGAGAGGAGAGAGAGAGAGGAGAGAGGGGGAGAGAGGAGAGAGAGGGGAGAGAGGAGAGAGCTCGATGAGAGAGAGGAGAGAGGGCTGACAGGAGGGGAGGTTGGGAGGGGGGGGGGGAGAGATCGCGAGAGGAGAGAGGGGTTGAGAGGGGTTCTGAGAGGAGGAGAGAGAGAGAGGGGGAGCTGGGAGGAGGAGGGGAGAGAGAGGAGGAAGAGGGAGAGAGGAGAGAGGGAGGAGGAGGAGGGGAGAGAGGCTTTTCTCAGGGGGGGGTTTTTGAGGGAGAGAGAGAGATCGAGAGAGAGAGGATTCTCTCTCTCTCGAGAGTCTCCGCTCAGACTCTCTCTGAGAGGAGAGGAGGAGTCGAGAGAAGATCTTCTCTCTCTCTCATGAGAGACATCTCTCAGATCTCTGATCACTCCCCTAAATACAGACACAGAAACACAGACACACTCAGAGAGAGAGAGCTCTCGAGAAAGCTTCTTCTCTCGATCTCTCTCTCTCGAGATCTCGATAGATCGAGAGAGAACCTACCCTCAACCACCGACGTCAGATACTTCCCCAATACCTTTTGTACAACCAAAAATTGTGAAACCAATTAGTAAATAGCCAAAGTACACACCACCACGACCACCCAACCCCAACCTACCCCTCCCCCAAGTACCCAAACCCAACAAATCCCCAACCCAAAACCCCAAAACCATCATACCCTGTACAACATCAAAACAAATTTTCTATAACTTTTAAAATGTTTTAAAGTATAATAAGTTTTTAAAATAAACCTCGGGACGGTTCCTAGCAGACAGTGGTGCTGGAAACCCACGTTTTGTGTTTACCGTGCCGCGTTCAGGGCGGCTCGCACCACAATTTCTGCAGTCCAGACGTGTTTCGAATGCACTGTTGGGGCCATTGAGAGGAATTGTGCCCCATTATTGGTGTCATTGGACCCCATTGTTGGTGTCATTGGGAGGAACTGTGCCATATCATTGGTGTCTTTGGGAGGAATTGTGCCCCATCATCCTCTCAATGACATTAACAATGGGGTGCAATGACACCAATGATGGGGCACAATTCCTCTCAATGGCACCAACAATTTGGCCCAATGACACCGAAGATGGGGCACAATTCCTTTCAATGGTACCAACCAGGAATTGGGCCTTATTATTGGTGTCATTGGGCCCCCACTGTGGTGTCTCTTACTGCAAGGCTAGGGTGCAATAGAGGTAAGAAACAGCATTAGAGAGTTAAAATGTATCTAAAGAAGGTTTTTCTGGCCAGAGTCTCCCTCATCCTGATCCTTGTCACCAGAAAAGAAAGGGGTAGGAAATACAAACTGTTACAGTTGTCACCAGAGCAGGAAGTGAAGGCAAATCTTCTAATGGGGACACCTGTTATGACAACTGGGAGGGATTTCTTCCCACTTCCTGTTGTGTCTACCAAACAGGAAATAATATGACTTTTCGGGCACACTAGATACAAATAAAATCAGTCAAAGGTTTTTTTTTTTTAACGTTGCAACAGAAACTTTAAGAGCCTGTCCAGACCTCGTGTCCATCAATGTTCAGATGAAGCCGCAGTGATATCACCCCGCAAGTCACTGACCTCTCTCTTATCATTCCACAGCCCCGCCATGGAGACCGCGCTTTTCCTCCTCTACTGCTCTATCGTGGGCACAACAGCCTTTGGTGAGTATGAACATTAGAGTGTAAGCTCCTCTGGTACAGAGACTGATGTGACCGGCTCAGTGATCTCTGTAGAGCGCTGCGGTATATGTCAGAGCTATACAAATGTATAATAGTAATAAGTGTGTGACTGTGGGGGAGGGGACATTAGAGTGTGAGCTCCTCTGGTACAGAGACCGAATGTGACTGGCTAAGTTGTTCTCTGTACCTGGTGAGCCTGCTCTCTGATTGTGAATTGCTACATATGTCACATAGCTGGAAATTCTGAGCGTTTAGGTTTAGTTAGGGACTGCACTTATTGTCTTGACACGGTATATGTCAGAGCTATATAAATGTATAATAGTGTGTGGCTGTGGCGCCATATTAGAGTGTAAGCTCCTCTGGTACAGAGACTGGTGTGATTGGCTCAGTGTTCTCTGTACAGCGCTGTGGTATATGTCAGAGCTATATAAATGTATAATAATAATAATAGTGTGTGACTGTGGAGGGACATTAGAGTGTGAGCTTCTCTGTACAGAGACTACTGTGATTCTGGGGGAGGGGGGGGCATTAGAGTGTAAGCTCCTCTGGTACAGAGACTGATGTTACTGTCTTAGGGTTCTCTATACAGCACTGTGGTATATGTCAGAGCTATATAAATGTATAATAATAATAGTAATAGTGTGTGTCTGTGGGGGGAGGGGAGGGGACATTAGAGTGTAAGCTCCTCTGGTGCAGAGACTGATGTGATTGGCTCAGTATTCTCTGTACAGTGCTCTGGTATATGTCAGAGCTATATAAATGTATAATAATAATAGTGTGTGACTGTGGAGGGACATTAGAGTGTGAGCTTCTCTGTACAGAGACTAATGTGATTCTGGGGGGAGGGGGGGGCATTAGAGTGTGAGCTCCTCTGGTACAGAGACTGATGTGATTGGCTCAGTGTTCTCTGTACCTGGTGAGCCTGCTCTCTGATTATGAATTGCTACATAGCTGAGATATCAGAGAGTGAATGACTGCACTTACAGTCTGGACACGGTATATGTCAGAGCTATATAAATGTATAATAATAGTGTATTGCTGTGGTGCCATATTAGAGTGTAAGCTCCTCTGGTACAGAGACTGATGTGATTGGCTCAGTGTTCCCTGTACAGCACTGCGGTTTATGTCAGAGCTATATAAAATGTAAAATAAATAATAATAATAATACTAATAATAGTGTGACTGTGGGGGGAGGGGGACATTAGAATCAGATTCTTCTGAACTGTTGTAAGTCGCACAAAATCCAAATATCCCATTTTGTTTATTTTTACACTCGGAAACGTCTGCAACAAATTAGCGGTTTCATACAAATTATTTTTCTGGATGGCCAATCATCTGAGGGCTCTGCAGCCAAGTCGGCCCCACCCTTCTCTGTAGGGGGGGGGGGGGGGATTTATTAGAATCTCATGCAGGGAAGTCGCTGGCAGTCCATATTATAAATCATACTTTGTAGAGGAGCGGCTTAGTAGTAAAGCTGAACAAATCTGAGCTCAGAGCCGTCCCAGAGCCAAGGCTGACTGTGACTCTCTATATATAACACAGGGGGATTATGGGAAGGAATGCAGTCATGGGGGGGCTCAGCTTTATCCCCCTGCAGGAGAGTCACGTGACCACAGCGCAGTGCCCCATCACCGGCAACAAGTGATTATGGGAAAGCGTGCGGGATACATGGTATTCTTGCATACCATTAAAAAAATAAAAAATAAAAAAATGCAAAGAAGCAAAACAAAAACAAACAAAGAAACAAACAAAAAAGAAACCACAAAACAAACCAAGAAACTAAATACAAAGAAACAAAACAAAATAAAAAAACAAAAAACAAAAACAAAGATACAAAGCAAAAAAATACAAAAGAACAAAAGAAACTTAAAAAAAAAAAAAAAAAAGAAGATGCATGGTATTGTTGCATACCATAAAATAAACTCACAAAGAAACAAAACAAAACAAAAAAAACACACAAAAAAACAAAAAACAAACCCAAAGAAACAAACAAAAAAAACCCAACAAAAACACAAAACAAACCAAAATAAATAATAAAAAACACACACAAAACAATACCAAAAAACCCCAAAAGAAACAAAAAAACAAACAAAAAAAAAAAAACAGCAAAAAACACAAAACAATCAAAAAAAAAACAACCAAAGAAACAAAAAAAAATACAAAAAAGAAACTATAAAAAAAAGGAAACAACACAAAGAGACAAAAAAAAAAAAAAACGAAAAGAAAAAAAAAACACAAAACAAACCCAAAGATTCGGACGATCATTCGTTATTCGGATGTATCCGAATTTTCGAATTAGAATAGTATCGAATTTAAACGAATCCAAAATAACTAAATTCGAATTTGAATCGTTTTCAAATACTTTTCGAATCTGAATAGTTGATTAGGGGGGTAAAGTGTTGCCCCATATCGCCAGTAGTGTTGTAGGACTATCTCGGTACCCACAAATCCAAACAAGTACTGATAAAAATGATACCTTTATTAAGAAAAACACATAAAATACATAAACAACAACAAGACAAAAAGGTGTAGTTGTTGTTTGTGGTTCCGTTAAAGTTGGCATTTCAGGAGCATAGAACCCAACTGGTATGTGCAGTGGCGTAACCAGAGTCATGGGCGCCCGGGGCAGATTTTTTTTCCCGCCCCCCCCCCTTATATAAACATGATATCAGGGCTGCAGTGTGGATCTCCCTATTAAGCTGTGGAGCGGGCTGGGCCAACACTCTACTCCAGCGGAGGCAGAGGCAGGGTGAGCGCTGGGGAAGTCTTGGGACAGGCAGCCTGTCCCAGGTCTTCCCCAGCACACACCCTGCCTCTCCTAAACCATTCTCTCCCTGCATCACATCCCAGCGACTCTTACTTGCTTGGCTGAGCGGGAGTCCCTGCAGGCGCCACCGGACTGCAGAGCGCGGCGCCATCTTGGAGCCTCCGCAGTGCACGCCGGTGTTATGCCAAACAGGGCAACCCCTGCATCCTTCCAGGCGTGCCTTTGCCGGCCGCTGGGAGGTACCGGCGGGGGGCTGTGCGCTCAGTGGAGGAGCCGCTCACTATACTATCCGCAGAGCTGTCGGTCGCTGGCGCCCCCCTCAGTTCAGCGCCCGGGGCAGACGCACCCCCTGCCCCCCTGGTTGTTACGCCACTGGGTAGGTGGGAACACAAATATGTAGGTACAGACGCTAGTCCTCTACATGTGTCGCTTCTTCAGGAGAGGTCAACCAAAAACATCTATAAAAGGAGATTGAATCTCATAGTTACGATATCAGGAAAATACTACATTATGGTCACTGAATAGAGCCGATGTTCGTAGGATGTAAACATTTACTATGAGCACCGGCTCCATCTAGTGGCCATAACACAGCATTTTCCAGATTCATTGTATTTCGAAAAACATCCGACCCAGAGAGAAAATATCCCATTATGTCGGCATTCACAAAGAAAAGAATGTACATGTAGCTTTGCACAATGATTAGCTCTGCATTTTTTTTTATTTTTTAAATACACTGCTTAATGTCTTTGCTGAAATATTAATGATGAAGCCCAGGAGATTTGGCATCCCCACTATCCACATCACACAATATTTATTGGCTTTAAAAGGGCCGGTCCATGAGACATCCCAGCCCCTCCTGCTACATAATTAAAAAAAAATTCTCTCTCTCATATATATCATATACACATACATACACACACACACACAGTATATATATATATATACACACACACACACATACATACATACATACATACACACACAAAAAATAATACTGTGTGTATATAAATGATAATTTACACACAGTATATAATATATATATATATATATATATATATATATATATATATACAGGGCTTTTTTTCTGGGGGAACTTGGTGGAACTCAGTTCCACCACCTTTGGCTCAGACCCTTTGGTGCCCGCTCACCACAATCACTTGTGAACACAGAAGTTTGGTTTCTGTGTTTACAAGTGACTGCTTTGTAACCCCCTGAACTCTGCACACTGTATGTAATGCAATTCTGGTATTTAATGCCCCTTTAAGACCCTTCTACTGTTTGTGAAATCTGAACGGGTCGTGGTTGAGTTCCTGCACCTATTTTCTGAGAAAAAAAGCTCTGTATATATATATATATATTACATACATACATATATATTAAATAAAAATATAATAATATTATACACGCACACACACACGGTATATAATAAATAAATATATAAAATAATAATACTGTATATATATATATATATATATATATATATATATATATATAAAATAATATACACACACAGTATATATATATATGTGTAAAAATATATACGCACACACGGTATATAATAAACATATATAATAAACACACACATACACATTATATATATATATATATATATATATATATATATATATATATATATAAAAAAACACACGCACACATATATATATATATATATATATATATATATATAATAAAAATATAATAATATATTTTAAATAAATAATAAAAAAATATAATAATAAAATATAATAATATTATACACACACACACACGGTATATAATAAATATATATATATATATATATAAAATAAAAATATAATAATAATAATATACAAACACACACACATACATATATATAGTATTATTTTATATATATATATATATTGTATACCATGTGTGTATATATAAATAATAATATTATACACATACAGTATATATATATATAAATTATCTAGGTGTTGTGCTGAGGAGACCATTGTTCAGAATCTCCTGGAATCTCAGGAATCCGGTACAATGAATCTCTCACACACCTTCATATCTCACATAATGGGAAGAGTCGGATTGTGGATTCCATTTGTTCCTTTGACAATTTAGATGAAAACCATCCATAGAGCTCCGTGTCCCTGACCCTCTGATAGGGGGAGTGGGGGAGGGGGATGAATGACAAGCAATCCTGACAAGACGATCGTCCCAATCCCAACGGATCGATTCCCATCCAGCAGACGGTGGCCTTGGAAATACACCAATAGCAACAAGGGGTCACATCATCGCCCATTAACCACCTTCCACCCTCCCCTGTGTGACTCCAGAGAGAGACTCTCGTACAGACAGGACAGGCGAACGTCTGTGGTACCAGGAAGCATAGGCGTGCGCACTGGGTGTGCTGGAAGTGCCCAGGCACACCCTAATCACCCTGTGCAGCACAGATCCTACTGCCCTGGCTCGTCCCTTCTTCCTTCTGCAGCACTACCGGCTTCCCTGCTTTCCTCTCCTGCCGGATGTTGCTGTGGGGATTTTTAGGATGAGCGAGGCAAGGGGCTGATAAATATGTATTTATCAACCCCCCCTTCCCTTTCTGAATGAACATGGTGAGTGATCGGTAGTGTGTGTTTGAACTTTGGGGTGCACACCCTAATGCAATAGGCTGCGCACACCTAAGCCGGGAAGGGTTAACAAATAGCAGTTGATGGGAAATATTGATCAGGGGCGGATTCATTAATGTTTAACCTTCCCGTGTCATCATCAGGAACCGAGACCGAGACCGAGGAACCCGACCCATTCACCTATGGTAAGATAAAGTATAAGAAGAAATACTGATATATACTGTAGAATATGAGGGATGGAGAGAGAGAGAGAGAGAGAGAGGGAGAGAGAGAGGGGGGAGAGGG
>CM056058.1:212500-232500 GCA_029574335.1 Rana kukunoris
CGGGATACAATGTATACAGGGACCGGTCTGTACACAGGATACAATGTATACAGGGACCGGTCTGTACACAGGATACAAAGTATACAGGGACCAGTCAGTACACGGGATATAATGTATATAGGGACCGGTCCATACACGGGATACAATGTATACAGGTACCGGTCAGTACACAGGATACAATGTATACAGGGACCGGTCAGTACACCAGATACAATGTATACAGGGACTGGTCAGTACACAGGATACAATGTATACAGGGACCGGTCTGTACACAGGATACAATGTATACAGGGACCGGTCTGTACACGGGATACAATGTATACAGGGACCGGTCTGTACACGGGATACAATGTATACAGGGACCGGTCTGTACACGGGATACAATGTATACAAGGACCGGTCAGTACACATGATACAATGTATACAGGGACCGGTCAGTACACGGGATACAATGTATATAGGGACCGGTCCATACACATGATACAATGTATACAAGGACCGGTCCATACACATGATACAATGTATACAGGGACCGGTCAGTACACGGGATACAATGTATACAAGGACCGGTCCATACACATGATACAATGTATACGGACTGTCCTTACTATGTAGATATTAGTAATTCTCAGCTCTGTGTATCTCTTTCCAATGATAACGATCGGCTCTTCTCCTCGCAGATTACACAACGCTGCGGATCGGCGGTCTGGTGGTTGCCGGAGTTCTCTTCATCATGGGAATTCTCATCATCCTGAGTGAGAAAAAGTTTAAATCCGGATCTTTGTCCAGTTTTGTGGGGGGGGGGGGGGGGGCCGGAAGGGTTGGAAGGTTTTTATCAGTAAAAAAAAAAAGAAGATGAGGGCGCCACAAAATGGGTGATAGGCGGGTGATCTGTAGGGGGGCAATGGGTGGTGATTGGTGGTAGGGGTGATGGGTGGTGCTGGGGGTGTGTGACGGGTGGTAGGGGAGGGGTGACGGGGGGTGGAGGGGATGACGGGTGGTTGTGGGGGTGTTGGAGGGGGGTAATGGGTGGTTGAGGGGGTGATAGAGGGGTTTAATGGGTGGTAGGGGGGTAATGGGTGGTGGGGAGGGGTGATGGGGGGTTGGGGGGTGATGGGTGGTGGTGGAGGGGTAATGGGTGCTGGTGGGGAGGTAATTGGTGGTAGGGGGGGGTAATGGGTGGTAGGGGAAGGATGATGGGGAGGGGTGATGGGTGGTAGGGGAGGAGTAATGGGTGGTAGGGGAGGAGTAATGGATGGTAGGGGGGGTGATGGGTGGTAGGGGAGGGTTGATGGGTGGTAGGGGAGGGTTGATGGGTGGTGGGAGTGGTGATGGGTGGTAGGGGAGGGGTAATGGGTGGTAGGGGAGGAGTAATGGATGGTAGGGGGGGTGATGGGTGGTAGGGGAGGGTTGATGGGTGGTGGGAGTGGTGATGGGTGGTAGGGAAGGGTTGATGGGTGGTAGGGGAGGGGTGATGGATGGTAGGGGGGAGTAATGAGTAGTGGGGAGGGGTGATGAGTGGTGGGGAGGGGTGATGGGTGGTAGGGGAGGGGTGATGGGTGGTGGGAGTGGTGATGGGTGGTGGGAGTGGTGATGGGTGGTGGGAGGGGTGATGGGTGGTAGGGAGGGGTGATGGGTGGTAGGGGGGAGTAATGAGTAGTGGGGAGGGGTGATGAGTGGTGATGGGTGGTAGGGGAGGGTTGATGGGTGGTGGGAGTGCTGATGGGTGGTGGGAGGGTGATGGGTGGTAGGGGAGGGGTGATGGATGGTAGGGGGGAGTAATGAGTAGTGGGGAGGGGTGATGAGTGGTGATGGGTGGTGGGAGGGGTGATGGATGGTAGGGGGGAGTAATGAGTAGTGGGGAGGGGTGATGAGTGGTGATGGGTGGTAGGGGAGGGTTGATGGGTGGTGGGAGTGCTGATGGGTGGTGGGAGGGGTGATGGGTGGTAGGGGAGGGGTGATGGATGGTAGGGGGGGAGTAATGAGTAGTGGGGAGGGGTGATGAGTGGTGGGGAGGGGTGATGGGTGGTGGGGAGGGGTGATGGGTGGTAGGGGAGGGTTGATGGGTGGTAGGGGAGGGTTGATGGGTGGTGGGAGTGCTGATGGGTGGTGGGAGGGGTGATGGATGGTAGGGGGGAGTAATGAGTAGTGGGGAGGGGTGATGAGTGGTGGGGAGGGTTGATGGGTGGTGGGAGGGGTGATGGAGGTGGGAGGGGTGATGGATGGTAGGGGGAGTAATGAGTAGTGGGGAGGGGTGATGGGTGGTAGGGGAGGGGTGATGGATGGTAGGGGGGGAGAGTAATGAGTAGTGGGGAGGGGTGATGAGTGGTGGGGAGGGGTGATGGGTGGTGGGGAGGGGTGATGGGTGGTAGGGGAGGGTTGATGGGTGGTGGGAGTGCTGATGGGTGGTGGTGAGGGGTGATGGGTGGTAGGGGAGGGGTGATGGATGGTAGGGGAGTATGAGTAGTGGGGAGTGATGAGTGGTGATGGGTGGTAGGGGAGGGGTGATGGATGGTAGTAACTATTTTCTTTTATCAGTAGTGGGGGGGTGATGAGTGGTGGGGAGGGTTGATGGGTGGTGTATTATCAGTGGTGATGGGTGGTGGGAAGGGTAATGGGAGGTGGGAGGGGTGATGGGTGGTAGGGGAGGGGTGATGGATGGTAGGGGGGAGTAATGAGTAGTGGGGAGGGATGATGAGTGGTGGGGAGGGTTGATGGGTGGTGGGAGGGGTGATGGGAGGTGGGAGGGGTGATGGGAGGTGGGAGGGGTGATGGATGGTAGGGGGAGTAATGAGTAGTGGGGAGGGGTGATGGGTGGTAGGGGAGGGGTAATGGGTGGTATTAGGGTTGATGGGTGGTAGGGGGAGTAATGAGTAGTGGGGAAGGGTGATGGATGGTAGGGGGAGTAATAAGTGGTGGAGGAGGTGATAGGTGGTGGTGGGGGGGGGGGGGTAATGGGTGGTAAGGGGGGGGGGTTTCCCTATACTTTGAACACTCTC
Organism: Rana kukunoris; assembly: GCA_029574335.1. Lineage (NCBI taxonomy): Eukaryota > Metazoa > Chordata > Amphibia > Anura > Ranidae > Rana > Rana kukunoris. The sequence goes on from CM056058.1 coordinate 215,500, forward strand.
AGTCTTGATGTATCTCCCAATGATCTCTTCTCTCTCCATCGTCCAATCCCTGCCCCCCTCGCCTCTCACACTTCTCTTGTTTTTCGTCTTTCTCTTCCAGGCAGGAAATGTCGCTGCAAATTCAACCAGCAACAAAGGTAACGCGATCGTCCATTGGCCCCGCCCCCCCGAGTTCTATTTCTCATTTTCTCTGGAGCTCCGCCATCCAAATATTTATTTATAGAGTCGCACATCCATATTGTTGGCGCATGCTCAGAAGACGTTAAATCTGACCTCCTGCCCCCCCCCCCCTCCAGTCATACCGGCTCCCTTCCTGGACTGAAACGGCTTCCTCTGATATCACCGCACACTGCGAGCTTCTCACCATGTGCATTAGAAGCTGCAGCAACTCAGATGGCGTCCGCGTCATTTCTAACTCTGTCCTCCCCAGCCTGGCCCCGCCCCTTTCATTCATTGGTTTTCAGTTCCGTCAATCACGGACTAGTCTGCGTAGAAAACGTTGCACATGTACCCTTCAATGATCCTTCTTTCCTCTCGTAGGACCGGGGAGCCCATTGAAGAGGAGGGAACCCTCCGTGCCTCCATCAGACGTACGTATAAGTAGGACGGGGGGGGGGCACTGCCTGTACATGTGCAGGGCCGCCCATCAATGCAGCCTCACACGTGCCATGAATGCAGCCTCGCCATTGCCATCAGTGCAGCCTGATCGATGGCCACCTGCAGCCTCACACGTGCCATGAATGCAGCCTCGCCATTGCCATCAGTGCAGCCGGATCGATGGCCACCTGCAGCCTCACACGTGCCATGAATGCAGCCTTGCCATTGCCATCAGTGCAGCCGGATTGATGGCCATCTGCAGCCTCACACGTGCCATGAATGCAGCCTCGCCATTGCCATCAGTGCAGCCTGATCGATGGCCACCTGCAGCCTCACACGTGCCATGAATGCAGCCTCGCCATTGCCATCAGTGCAGCCGGATCGATGGCCACCTGCAGCCTCACACGTGCCATGAATGCAGCCTCGCCATTGCCATCAGTGCAGCCTGATCGATGGCCACCTGCAGCCTCACACGTGCCATGAATGCAGCCTCGCCATTGCCATCAGTGCAGCCGGATCGATGGCCACCTGCAGCCTCACACGTGCCATGAATGCAGCCTAGCTATTGCCATCAGTGCAGCCTGATCGATGGCCACCTGCAGCCTCACACGTGCCATGAATGCAGCCTCGCCATTGCCACCAGTGCAGCCTGATCGATAGCCACCTGCAGCCTCACACGTGCCATGAATGCAGCCTCGCCATTGCCATCAGTGCAGCCTGATTGATGGCCACCTGCAGCCTCGGAGGGGGGCGGGACGAGCGCCGACAGATTACATACAGGAGAATCTCCTGTTTACATGACGGCCTCTTTAATACAAAGTCCCGCCTCCAATCATAGACAGAATATTCATCCAATGGCAGCGCAGGAGACAGGACTCCCTATTACAGGTGCAGCCGGGTAAACGAGAGATTCTCCTGTATGTAATCTGATGGCGCTCGTCTCGCCCCCTCCCCCCCTCCGAGGCAGCGCCGATACAGTATATATATTTTGTATTCCTGGAGGACACAAAATATATATATATCCAAATTACCAGGGGGGCCACATTAAACCAGAAAGCGGGCCGCAATTGGCCCGCGGGCCAGACTTTGGACGTGCCTGCTGTAAGGGAGAGGTTAGAAGGAAGGGATGTAGTCAGGGAAATGGGAAGAAGAAAAGCAAGAAACAGAAGGCAGGATGAAGCGGAAAGTGTAAGGCGAAGGCAATCAGAAAGGGAAAGGGAAAGGGAAAGGCCAGGGCCGGGGAATAGGAATACAAGGGCAGAGCACAGATGGGTAAGGGAAGGGAAGGGAAAGGCCAGGGCCGGGGAATAGGAATACAAGGGCAGAGCACAGACGGGGAAGGGAAAGGCAAGGGCCGGGGAATAAAAATACAAGGGCAGAGCACAGGTGGGGAAGGGAAGGGAAGGGAAAGGCCAGGGCCGGGGGAATAGGAATACAAGGGCAGAGCACAGACGGGGAAGGGAAAGGCCAGGGCCGGGGAATACAAGGGCAGAGCACAGATGGGTAAGGGATGGGTAAGGGAAGGGAAAGGCCAGGGCCGGGGAATAGGCATACAAGGGCAGAGCACAGACGGGTAAGGGAAGGGAAAGGCCAGGGCCGGGGAATAATAATACAAGGGCAGAGCACAGATGGGTAAGGGAAGGGAAAGGCCAGGGCCGGGGAATAGGAATACAAGGGCAGAGCACAGACGGGGAAGGGAAGGGAAAGGCCAGGGCCGGGGGAATAGGAATACAAGGGCAGAGCACAGACGGGGAAGGGAAAGGCCAGGGCCGGGGAATACAAGGGCAGAGCACAGATGGGTAAGGGATGGGTAAGGGAAGGGAAGGGAAAGGCCAGGGCCGGGGAATAGGAATACAAGGGCAGAGCACAGACGGGTAAGGGAAGGGAAAGGCCAGGGCCGGGGAATAATAATACAAGGGCAGAGCATAGATGGGTAAGGGAAGGGAAAGGCCAGGGCCGGGGAATAGGAATACAAGGGCAGAGCACAGACGGGGAAGGGAAGGGAAAGGCCAGGGCCGGGGAATAGGAATACAAGGGCAGAGCACAGACGGGGAAGGGAAAGGCCAGGGCCGGGGAATACAAGGGCAGAGCACAGATGGGTAAGGGATGGGTAAGGGAAGGGAAGGGAAAGGCCAGGGCCGGGGAATAGGAATACAAGGGCAGAGCACAGACGGGTAAGGGAAGGGAAAGGCCAGGGCCGGGGAATAGGAATACAAGGGCAGAGCACAGACGGGGAAGGGAAGGGAAAGGCCAGGGACAGGAATAGGAATACAAGGGCAGAGCACAGACGGGTAAGGGAAGGGAAAGGAAAGGCCAGGGCCGGGGAATAGGAATACAAGGGCAGAGCACAGACAGGTAAGGGAAGGCAAAGGAAAGGCCAGGGCCGGGGATTTGGAATACAAGGGCAGAGCACAGACGGGTAAGGGAAGGGAAGGCCAGGGCCGGGGAATAGGAATACAAGGGCAGAGCACAGACGGGTAAGGGAAGGGAAAGGCCAGGGCCGAGGAATAGGAATACAAGGGCAGAGCACAGATGGGTAAGGGAAGGAAAGGCCAGGGACAGGGAATAGGAATACAAGGGCAGAGCACAGACAGGGAAGGGAAGGGAAAGGCCAGGGCCGGGGAATAGGAATACAAGGGCAGAGCACAGATGGGTAAGGGAAGGAAAAGGCCAGGGCCGGGAATAGGAATACAAGGGCAGAACACAGATGGGGAAGGGAAGGGAAAGGCCAGGGACAGGGAATAGGAATACAAGGGCAGAGCACAGACGGGGAAGGGAAAGGGAAATGCCAGGGCCGGGGAATAGGAATACAAGGGCAGAGCACAGATGGGTAAGGGAAGGGAGAATACACAATGTACCCATGTTTGTACTTTTTCCACATGTAAGGTTCTGATGATTTCCATGTAACCTATCTTCCAGGTCTGTCCACCAGGAGAGTATAGCTCTGAGCGGGACGGAGAGGTGAGACATACAATGTGGGCTCTGGGTATTTTAATCTCCAATCAGAATCCTCCATTCCCAGCACATGGCTCCCAGGATTCTCAATTAACTAGATGGCCCACCCCTGTCGTCTGAACCAACCAGATAGTTCCAGGCAGGGCAGCCATCAGGGGGGTACAGACGTTATACAACTGTAAGGGGCCCTGGGGCCCAAGCAGCCCACCCGGGCCACCAGAAGGCAGGACGGGGGAAGGGGAGCCGCGTGTTGTGCACTATAGAAAGGATCTGGCAGCTTTTGCTGCTCTCTGTGTCATTGAGCTCAGACACCAAGCTCTTTACTGCCACCTCTGGCTACTATGTGCATGTGCACCCCTCGTGTGAGCTGCCTGTACTGCGCTCCTCTGTGTCAGCAACATGTCAGCTTTGTGAAAATGAGTTGTGACTTGGTAGGAAGATTTCCTTTACAAGTAGGGGCTGTGAAGGAAAGGGAGGGGGGCTGTTTGTGTACAGGGAGGGGCCAGAAGCTTGTGTGTTTACAGATTTATGTAGGTGTGGCGCTGACATATACATACAGGTGTGTGTGTGAGGGGTTGACATATATACCGGTGGGGGAGCAGACATATATACAGAGGTGGGGGAGCAGACATATATACAGAGGTGGGGGAGCAGACATATATACAGAGGTGGAGGAGCAGACATATATACAGAGGTGGGGGAGCAGACATATATACAGAGGTGGAGGAGCAGACATATATACAGAGGTGGAGGAGCAGACCTATATACAGAGGTGGGGGAGCAGACATATATACAGAGGTGGGGGAGCAGACATATATACAGAGGTGGAGGAGCAGACATATATACAGAGGTGGGGGAGCAGACATATATACAGAGGTGGGGGAGCAGACATATATACCGGTGGGGGAGCAGACATATATACAGAGGTGGGGGAGCAGACATATATACAGAGGTGGGGGAGCAGACATATATACAGAGGTGGGGGAGCAGACATATATACAGGTGTCGGGGGGGCAGGGGCTGACATATATACAAGGGTGAGGGGGCTTACATATATACAGATGGGGGCTGGCATACATACAGGTGTGTGGGGGCTGGCATACATACAGGTGTGAGGGGGCTGACATATATACAGGTGTGTGGGGGGCTGGCATATATACAGGTGTGGGAGGGCTGACATAAATACAGGCCTGTGGGGGGGCTGACATATATACAGGTATGTGGGGAGGGGGCTGACATATATACAGGTATGTGGGGAGGGGGCTGACATATATACAGGTATGTGGGGAGGGGGCGGGCATATATACAGGTGTGTGGGGGGCTGACATATATACAGGTGTGTGGGGGGCTGACATATATACAGGTGTGTGGGGGGCTGACATATATACAGGCCTGTGGGGGGGCTGACATATATACAGGTATGTGGGGAGGGGGCTGACATATATACAGGCCTGTGGGGGGGCTGACATATAAACAGGTATGTGGGGAGGGGGCTGACATATATACAGGTGTGGGGGGGCTGACACATATACAGGTGTGGGGGGGGGGGCTGACATACATACAGGTCTGTGGGGGGCTGACATACATACAGGTGTGTGGGGGGCTGACATATATACAGGTGTGGGGGGCTGACATACATACAGGTGTGTGGGGGGCTGACACATATACAGGTGTGGGGGGGCTGACATACATACAGGTGTGTGGGGGCTGACATATATATATATATATATATATATATATACAGGTGTGTGGGGGGGGCTGGCATATATACAGGTGTGTGGGGGGCTGACATATATACAGGTGTGTGGGGGGCTGACATATATACAGGTGTGTGGGGGGCTGGCACATATACAGGTGTGGGGAGGGGGCTGGCACATATACAGGTGTGGGGAGGGGGCTGACATATATACAGGTGTGGGGGGGCTGACACATATACAGGTGTGTGGGGGGCTGGCATATATACAGGTGTGTGGGGGGCTGGCATATATACAGGTGTGTGGGGGGCTGGCATATATACAGGTGTGGGGGCTGACATACATACAGGTGTGTGGGGGCTGACACATATACAGGTGTGGGGGGCTGACATACATACAGGTGTGTGGGGGCTGACATATATATATATATATATACAGGTGTGTGTGGGGGGCTGGCATATATACAGGTGTGTGGGGGGCTGACATATATACAGGTGTGTGGGGGGGGCTGGCATATATACAGGTGTGGGGGGGGCTGACATATATACAGGTGTGTGGGGGGCTGGCATATATACAGGTGTGTGGGGGGGCTGACATATATACAGGTTTGGGGGGGGCTGAGTGCGTACAGGTGGGATGGGTGATGTATGAATTAGATGGGATGGCCTGTGGGCAAGCCTTGGGCATTGTTGGTGGTTGGGCTCGGGGGGGGGGGGGCTTAAGCCGTGTGAGGGGCCCAAAAATTTCTGAAGGCTGTCCTGGTTCCATGACTGTCTCAGTTCCATTGCTCCACACAGTCCCTTTAATAAAAGATGGCGTTTCCCTTTAAGGAGATGCATTGTGTGTGAAGACCAATCAGTGGGCCGTGACTGACTCTCTATATCTTTTATCTGTCGACAGCTGCGGTTTCCCCCCGGGGCCCCGGAGCCGATTACTGTAATGCTGCACTTGTCCATTTGCTACACTTCCTGCTGAATAGAGAAACTTTCCGTCCCCGACCACCAGAGAACACAAAACGCACATGAAGAACACACCTTGGCCGAAAAAAAGGGTTTACTGTGCGTCACGCAACGTCCTCCACCACGAAAAACCACCACAGGGGCGTCCAGAACGCGAATCGTCCGTCCGCCCGCCTTTACGCAACTCGATTCACGCTTGGAACCCGTCAGGCTGAATTTTATTGGCTACTGTTGGGGGGCCACACAGACTTTTTGTACTCCAGGCAGCTTAAAGAAGGAGGTCATCCCACCCAAAACCAATATTTCTTGGTAGATCCCGGAGGGTTAAACCACTCTTCATAAAATGGGCAATTGAGAGAATTAAGTTTTTTTTTTGTAAAATTATGGATTCCAATGTAGGTCCAAGATAAGAGCTCCTGTTGCCCTCAAAGCCCGTTGCACCCCTAAAAACCACCAAGCATCACCTCCATTTTCCTTTATGGTGGCGGTAGATCCCACCCAATGAAATTTGCCAAAATTTCGAGATTTTTGGAAAATTTGCCAACATTTTCAGATTTTTGGAAAACTTGCCAAAATTTGGAGGTTTTTGGAAAACTTGCCAAAATTTGGAGATGTTTGGAAAATTTGTCAAAATTTTTAGATTTTTTGGAAAATTTGCCCAAATTTTGAGATTTTTGGAAATTTTACAAAATTTTCAAAATTTCAGGAAAATTAAAAGCCAATTTTTGCTCATCCCCGGCAATCACCGATTGAGGTCATCAGCGCAAGCCCTAATCTAGTCACACTTGGGATGGGTGCGACTTGGATGCAACTTCTCTCTCTGCAAAGTCGGACCCCACCATTGGATGTAAAAAACTTTCAGGTACGACTTTCATGCCACTGTGGAGGGCCACACACTTCGATGTAAATCCTCATGTAGACTTGCATAATAGTCTAAACAAAGTACAGTGGAACCTCGGATTACGAGGATAACCCGTTCCGGGAGAATGCTTGCAATCCAAAGCACTTGCGTATCAAAGCGAGTTTCCCCATAGAAGTCAATGGAAACAAAAATAATTTGTTCTGCATTGACTTCAATGGCATGCAATACCGCACTTGGCCAGAGGTGGGGGGGTGCCGGAGAGCCTCAGAAAATAAAGGCTCGAGGACAGCTCGGCTGAACTTGGAAAACCTTGGAAAGGCTCGGGAATGGAGTATTTACAAGGTTTTTCGAGCATTTCCGAACAACTCCGATTGGCTCTGCATGGCTCCGGCGCCCCCCCACCTCAGGCCAAATGCAGTACTACACACTTGCCGTGGCTTGAATCCTGACTCGTAAACCGAGTCAGGATTTTTTTTTAAAACAGCGCTCGTATTGCGAAACGCTCGTTAACCGCGTTCCTCGCAATCCGAGGTTCCACTGCAGTGCGTGAACTGCTTTGAAGTCACTGCGCCTTTAAGTCGCGCATATACGAATGGTTATTCGACTCGTCGTGCGCCTTCAAAGTCCAACGACAAGTCGCGCAATACCCAGTTCACACTTGTGCGACTTGTCATGGGATTTTGGAGCTGTCACTATGGAAAAAACAAAATGCAACATACAGTGGAACCTTGGATTACAAGCATAACGCGTTGCGGGAGAATGCTTGTAATCCAAAGCACTCGCATATCAAAGCGAGTTTCCCCGCAGAAGTCAATGGAAACTAAAATAATTTGTTCCGCATTGACTTCAATGGCATGCGATACCGCATGTGGCCAGAGTTGAGGGGGGCGCCAGAGAGCTTGCTTACCTCGGAAACTCTCGGAAAGGCTCAGAGTCACCCAGAAACGGAAAGTGATTTTGAGTATTTCTGAACGGCTCCAAACCGTTCCGAGTGTCACCGGCGCCCCCGCCCCTCTGGCCAAATGCGGTACTGCACACCCCATTAGCTTGAATGCTGCTTAATTTCCGAGACAACACTCGCAAACCGAATCAGGATTTAAAAAAAAAAAAATTTGCTCGTCTTTCGAAATGCTCGTTAACGGCGTCACTCGTCAACCAAGGTTCCATTGTACTCTATTGTTGTTGACTGCACCGGAACGCACTGCGCCGTTGTGAACTAGAGCCATTGGAACGACGAACACCGTGCGTGCGTTTTTGATGCAGAACACAACCGCACTGGGCCGCGTCCGGTACGAACCAGCCCAGGTTCAGGCTACGAATCGCACAGGAATCGTACCGCATTCCTGTGCCATACATAGGCGATTCGGTGCGCGGTGCGATTTGAAAAAAAATAAAATAAAAAATGGAGTAGTGCCCGTACTAAATTTTAAAAACGCACTGCAGCCGGATCGCAAGGTCGTTTTCTACCATGCGTTCCGGTGCCGGCAAAAAAAGCAACTTGCGTTTGGAGTGTTAAAGTGGAGGTTCACCCTCCAAAAAATTTCTAGCAGGGCATGGAGCCCACCCAGCCCGACCGGCAGTATGCCGGTGTTTTTTTTTTTTTTTTTTTCGGTAGATACCTTTTTACGGCCTTTCTTCCGATCCGGCGGCTGTGATGGACGTCTCCTCAGCCCGGCGCATACTGCGCGTCACGAGATGCCGAAGGAACCCGAACGTCGGTACGGCCCTATACGGCGCCTGCGCACCGACGTTCGGGTTCCTTCGGCATCTCTTGACGCGCTGTATGCGCCGGGCCGAGGGGACGTCAATCACAGCCTGTGATTGTAAACAGCCCAGTACCGCGGGATCGCCGGATCGGAAGAAAGGCCGTAAAAAGGTATCTACAAAATACTGCCGTTCGCGTGAGTGGGCTCCATGCCCTGCTAGAATTTTTTTGGAGGGTGAACCTCAACTTTAACATTGCACTACTGCAGACCGCAAGGACACTGTAATTACAATACAGTATGGGAAATGTGCACAGATCGCAGGTTTCCCACACTACGCTCCAGGGAAAATCCCTTCTACCCACATTAAGTACAGGTGTCCCCATTAAAAGATTTACCCTCTATTTCTATCCTGGTGACAACTCCAACCCAAAAAATGTATAAATATATAAATAATAATAAAAAAAAACAAAAAAAACAATCACATCGCCTTTCGCACCAGTGTGCGCCTAATACAAATATTTTTGCGCTCTCTTAGTTCCCCTCCCCCCATCATTCATCGCACGCCCCAAAAACAGCTTCCGAGTGATCTTTAGAATTTCCCCCCCCCCCCAGCAAGTGCTCACAGGAATACACAACGAAAAAAAAAAAAATGTTACATAATGTATATAGGAAATCATAAAACCATAAAAACGTCCAGATTGGTTCGGATTAATATATATAAAAATGTAAGAAATCCAGATGATGAAATGTACAGAAAAAAGTCTTTTACGTCACTTGTAATCCAACGCTACAAAAAGTCGCGATATCAGAAGAGAAAACGTTTAATGGTAATAAAAAGGAAAAAAAAAAAAACGCTTTTTATCAATAGTGACTACAAAACCTGTAGAATATAATGTAATAAAAGGAAACATTTTTGGAACGATTCTCGTATCTTTTTTTCTTAAATTATGTTTTTATGTTTTGTTTTTTTTTTGTTTGTTTTTTTTATCCATTTTATTTTATTTCTTTCTTTGTTAAATGTTTTTTGTAATGAAAAGAAACCAAAGTGCGCCCAATCATCAGCGATGACGTCTACGGTTCGGTCTGTATTTATACATGGCAACGTGAGAGAAGTTGGTTTGAAATCTTTGCAAATTTATTAAAAAATAAACATAAATAGATAAAAGATAACATGTACATAAGTATCACTGGGAGGAGCCTGTGATACTTATGTACACGGGAGGAGCTTGTGATACTTATGTACAGGGGAGGAGCCTGTGAATACTTATGTACAGGGGAGGAGCCTGTGAATACTTATGTACAGGGGAGGAGCCTGTGAATACTTATGTACAGGGGAGGAGCCTGTGAATACTTATGTACAGGGGAGGAGCCTGTGAATACTTATGTACAGGGGAGGAGCCTGTGAATACTTATGTACATGGGAGGAGCCTGTGAATACTTATGTACATGGGAGGAGCCTGTGATACTCCTGTACATGGGAGGAGCCTGTTATGTACATGGGAGGAGCCTGTGATACTCCTGTACATGGGAGGAGCCTGTGATACTCCTGTACATGGGAGGAGCCTGTGAGAGTCCTGTACATGGGAGGAGCCTGTTATGTACATGGGAGGAGCCTGTTATGTACATGGGAGGAGCCTGTGATACTCCTGTACATGGGAGGAGCCTGTGATACTCCTGTACATGGGAGGAGCCTGTTATGTACATGGGAGGAGCCTGTTATGTACATGGGAGGAGCCTGTGATACTCCTGTACATGGGAGGAGCCTGTGAGAGTCCTGTACATGGGAGGAGCCTGTGAGAGTCCTGTACATGGGAGGAGCCTGTGATACTCCTGTACATGGGAGGAGCCTGTTATGTACATGGGAGGAGCCTGTGATACTCCTGTACATGGGAGGAGCCTGTGATACTCCTGTACATGGGAGGAGCCTGTTATGTACATGGGAGGAGCCTGTTATGTACATGGGAGGAGCCTGTGATACTCTTGTACATGGGAGGAGCCTGCGATACTCTTGTACATGGGAGGAGCCTGCGATACTCCTGTACACGGGAGGAGCCTGCGATACTCCTGTACACGGGAGGAGCCTGCGATACTCCTGTACACGGGAGGAGCCTGCGATACTCCTGTACACGGGAGGAGCCTGCGATACTCCTGTACACGGGAGGAGCCTGCGATACTCCTGTACACGGGAGGAGCCTGCGATACTCCTGTACACGGGGAGGAGCCTGCGATACTCCTGTACACGGGAGGAGCCTGCGATACTCCTGTACACCTGCGGAGGAGCCTGCGATACTCCTGTACACGGGAGGAGCCTGCGATACTCCTGTACACGGGAGGAGCCTGCGATACTCTTGTACATGGGAGGAGCCTGCGATACTCTTGTACATGGGAGGAGACTGCGATACAGTCTCCTCCCATGTACAGGAATACATGGGAGTATTAAAAAATAAAATCTGCACCGATTACCCCCTCCCCTCGTAGTGCGTTTTCTATCTTGGGCTCCCCTCCCCCTCCTCTCTTGTGACTCTCGCTGAATTCGGCTCATTTAGATGATGTGTGATGTGAGATGATGAAGACGCAGAGATCCCGGGATCAGGCCGCGTGCGCTCCGCTCTCACCACCTCCCACATGTAGGTCACAGGGACGCACGTTCCCATTTAAAGGGCGGCTCCGCCCATAAATCTGCTTTTTCGGTATGTTTGGCGTCGCCGCGTCACGCCTCCCCGAATCCGGCTTTCCAAAGTAAATCATGTTTTTAAGGAATCTGTTACAATGTCTCTCTCCTGGAGATCCTGCCAGTAACAGCACTTCCTGTTGTGGACTGACAACGCTAAGGGGGCGTGTCTCGAGCATTCGCACAGCTGTCACAAATGATGATTACTGTAAGCATCAGCGCCATCTAGTGGCCATAATTAAGTAAATCGCACCGTGATGAAGGATAATGATGTCACCAGGAACCGACAGGGTGGGCTCTCAGAGACCCAAAGGGCCGGGACAAGGGGTGGGCAAGAGGATAGCTGCCCCGGGGCAAGGAAGCAAAGAATAGATGCATGGTGGTACACACATTTACAGCATGTATTAACAGTGGAGCCTCAAAAAGTCCACCTTGTCACTACCTCGTGTAGTATTCCTCTCTTTGATTCAACAATGGGGGGAGTAATGCCCTGGGGCCCCTGCCAGCCTGCCCCAATTTATATGCATCTACTCTCAAGAGCTAAAGTATAAATAAGTAAAAGTTGATAGAAATAAATATACTGTATGTCTATTAGTACTTTGAATAAAATCAATTTTCAACAAACAAGACTAATCAACGCAAAGGGCACAGGCGGGGGGCAGAAGGGCACGGTACAGGGAGAGTCAGGAGGGCACAATATTGGGTTTAGGAGGGGACAGTACAGGTTATGGGCAATACAGGGGGAGGGGGCAGAAGGGCACGGTACAGGCGGGAGTCCGGAGGGCCAAGTACAGATTCTAGGAGGCACAGGGGGAGTCAGGAGGGCACAAAACTGGGATCAGGAGGGCACAATACTGGGATCAGAAGGGCACAATACTGGGATCAGGAGGGCACAATACTGGGATCAGAAGGGCACAATACTGGGATCAGAAGGGCACAATACTGGGATCAGGAGGGCACAATACTGGGATCAGGAGGGCACAATACTGGGATCAGGAGGGCACAATACTGGGATCAGGAGGGCACAATACTGAGATCAGGAGGGCACAATACTGAGATCAGGAGGGCACAGTACTGGGATCAGGAGGGCACAATACTGGGATCAGGAGGGCACAATACTGGGATCAGGAGGGCACAATACTGGGATCAGGAGGGCACAATACTGAGATCAGGAGGGCACAGTACTGGGATCAGGAGGGCACAATACTGGGATCAGGAGGGCACAATACTGGGATCAGGAGGGCACAATACTGGGATCAGGAGGGCACAATACTGGGATCAGGAGGGCACAATACTGGGAACAGGAGGGCACAATACTGGGATCAGGATGGCACAATACTGGCTGAACACAAAGGGCACAGTACAGGAGAAGAAATGGGGGGGGGGCAGACATGGTACATGGGGAGTCAGGAGGGCACAGTACAGGTTCAACACAAAGAAGGGCAGAGCACAGGGGGAGGGGGCAGAGGGGTATGGTACAGGGGGAGTCAGGAGGGCAAAATATCAGGAGGGCACAGTACTGCTTCTTTGAGGTACAGGGGGAGTCAGGAGGGCACAATACCGGTATCGGGAGGGCAAAGTGCGGATTCAACACAAGGGGCACAGTACAGGGGGAGGGGGCAGAAGAACAAAAGGGGGAGGGGGCAGAAGAACAAAAGGGGGGGGCACCAGGTAGTCTGTACAGGGCCCCATGATTTCTAAAAGAAGCCCTGGAGGGGAGATTTGTGTTGAAAGGGGGAATTTGTGGGGTTGGGGGGGGCCCCAAGTATTGTTCATGGAGGGGGTGGGTGCCGAGAGTGCTGATTGCGGGATTTGTTTTGGGGAGGATGATTTGTGCTGGGAGGAGACGTGAAGTGTGTAGGGGGGGGGTGTGTACTAGGGGAGGGGAAATTTTAGGGGAAGAGGATTTGTGCTGGGAAGGGTTAATATTGTTTTTTTTGGGGGGGGGGGGATTTATGCTTAGAGGGGGAATTTCTGTAGGGGGGGCAGATTTGTATTGGGGGGGTAAGCATGCAGATTAGTGCTCAGTGTTTTTATGGATGGATCTTTTTTACACACAATACATCTTGTGGGGGGGGGGGGGGGGGGGGGGCGTTTGGAACGCTTGCCCTGGGCTCTGGATGACCTTGTCCCGGCACCGGTGAAATGTTTGTGGGCGTGGATTTCGGCGGATTACGGAATGAAATATTTATATCCTGCAACACGTCGGTGGCGATACATCGGGATGGCCATGGGGGGGCAGCACTGAGCCCAGGGAAGCCGGTGGCGGCCCTTTTGCCGGGGATCCTCACCGATGGTGAATCAGCACCTGGAGGACACAAAATCCAATCCCGGCATCAGATTTCATGCTGGGGGGGGGGGGATCTCCGATCCTTTAATGACCCCGATCCTCACACAGCGGAGATTCCCCATAAATGTTACATTGTATCCAAACCAGAGAACAGCTGACCAGAGACCGGGACAAGGGGGGGGGGGGGGGAGGGGGGCTGCCCTGGGCACTGTGGTATCATGTGATGGGAGGGGGAATGTGGGGGGCAAAAGAGGGTGAGAGAATTGTTTTGGGGGAGGTCTGAAATCGGTGATTTGTGGGTATTTCTGTTGGGAGGGGAATGGGGGAAAATAATTTGTGCTAATAGGAGGATTTTTTTTTGGGGGGGGAGTAGATTTGTGGTAGAAGTATTTCTAATTGGAGAGGGGGGTATTGGTGCTTGGAGGTAAATTTATTTGGGGGGGGGGGGTTTGTGCTAGGATGGAAAATTGAGGGTTAGGATTTGTGCTAGGAGGGGGGTATTTGTGCCAGGAGGAAAAAACAGGGGGGTAGGATTTGTGCTAGGAGGGGAATTTTTTTTTGGGGGGGGGGTGGGGAGTTTGTGCTAGGATGAAAATTGGGGGGTAGGATTTCTGCTAGGAGGGGGAGATGGGGGGGGGTAGGATTTGTGCTAAGAGGGGAATATTTTTTTTGGGGGGGGGGGGGGGAGTTTGTGCTAGGATGGAAAATTGGGGGTAGGATTTCTGCTACGATGGGGAGATGGGGGGGGTATGATTTGTTCTAGGAGGGGGATTTTTTTGGGGGGGTTGTGCTAGGAGAGGAAAATTGAGGAGTAGTGCCAGGAGGGAAAATTTGGGGGGTAGTTTTTGTGCCAGGAGGGGGGCTTTAGGTTGGGTGCAATATTTGTGCTAGGAGGGGAATATTTTTTTTTTGGGGGGGGGTTCGTTCTAGGATGTATTTGAACTAGGATGGGAAAATTGGGGGGTAGGATTTGTGCTGGGGGGGGAGGGGGAGTTTGCACTCAGAGGGGACAACTGGGGTGTAGAATTTCTGCTAGGAGGGGGATTTTTTGGGGGGTGTGCTAGGGGGGAATTTGTGCTAGGTGGGAATAATTGGGGGGTAGGATATGTGCTATGAGGGGATTTTTTTTTGGGGGGGGGGGGGGGGGGTTTGTGCTAGGAGGGAAAATTGAGGGGTAGGATTTGTGCCAGTAGGAAAAATAGGAGGGTAGGATTTGTGCTGTGAGGGGGATTTTTTTTGGAGGGGTTGTGCTAGGAGGGAAAATTGAGGGGGGTAGGATTTGTGCTGGGGGGGGGGGAGGGGGTATGTGTGGTAGGAGGGGAAAATTGGGGTGTAGGATTTGTGCTAGGACGGTTAATTTTTTTGGGGGGGTTGTGCTCAGAGGGGACAATTGGGGTGTAGAATTTGTGCTAGGAGGGGGGATTTTTTTGGGGGGGGGGGTTGTTCTAGGAGGGAAAATTGAGGGGTAGGATTTGTGCTAGGAGGAGAATATTTTTTTGGGGGTTTGTGCGAGGATGGAAAATTGGGGGGTAGGATTTGTGCTGGGGGGGGGGGTGCTAGGAGGGGAAAATTGGGGTGTAGGATTTGTGCTAGGACGGTTATTTTTTTTTGGGGGGGGAGTTTGTGCTAGAAGGGGAGCTTTGGAGTCGGGGATTTGTGCTCAGAGGGGACAATTGGGGTGTAGAATTTCAGCTAGGAGGGGGATTTTTTTTGAGGGGGGGGGGTTGTGCTAGGAGGGGAAGGGGAATGTTTGTGGGGGGGATTGTTTGTGTTGGGGTGAGCCAGATGTCTGTAGTGAGCTTTTGAGTGGGGGTTTGTGTGGGGATTTGTGCTCAGAGGGGACAACTGGGGTGTAGGAGTTGTGCTAGGAGGGGGATTTTTTGGGGGGGTTGTTTGGGGAGAGAGGAGATTTGAACTGAAAGGGGGGATGGGGGGGCAACATTTATTTTCACCTGGTGAACCTGCCAGTAAGGCACATCTGCGCACATTTCTTTTTGGAACGCGCGCAGAAATGCGCCACAAAAAACGCGATCGTCCCGCTTATGTACCGCGCAAATCCGTCAGGCGCTTTTTTATTTTTATTTGTTGCTCTCATTCCGGTCAGAAATCGGGGGGGGGGGGGGGGGAGGGGAGGAGGGCGGATCAATATCTGACTTCCTGAGCAGGACGCTGATTTATGCCGAGTCGGGACTTTGCACCCCGTCAGCGTTTTCCCCGCAAGAATGAGTTCCACCGAGCCCCTCCCCCTCCCATCCCCCGACACCGCGCTGGTTTGTAAAAAACACAGATCTTTATGTTCGTTTTTTTTTTTTTTTATTCTGGCGTTTGCATTAAAAAATTTGGGTGGGAGAATTGTATCCAAATAGTGGAAATATTTACAATGTATTTATTTTATTTTTATTAAGTTCTGGTCTTCGCAAACACAGATTCTCAATGGGATTTAGGTCTGGACTGTGACTGGGCCATTCTATAGTGCCCCATCATTGGTGTTAGTGGGAGGAATAGTGTCCCATCATTGGTGTGGGTGGGAGGAATAGTGTCCCATCATTGGTATCAGTGGGAGGAATAGTGTCCCATCATTGGTGTCAGTGGGAGGAACAGTGTCCCATTATTGGTGTCAGTGGGAGGAATAGTGTCCCATCATTGGTGTCAGTGGGAGGAATGGTGTCCTATCATTGGTATCAGTGGGAGGAATAGTGTCCCATCATTGGCGTCAGTGGGAGGAATAGTGTCCCATCATTGGTGTCAGTGGGAGGAATAGTGTCCCATCATTGGTGTCAGTGGGAGGAATAGTGCCCCATCATTGGTGTCAGTGGGGGGAATAGTGTCCCATCATTGGTGTCAGTGGGAGGAATAGTGTCCCATCATTGGTGTCAGTGGGAGGAATAGTGTCCCATCATTGGTGTCAGTGGGAGGAACAGTGTCCCATTATTGGTGTCAGTGGGAGGAATAGTGTCCCATCATTGGTGTCAGTGGGGGGAATAGTGTCCCATCATTGGTGTCAGTGGGAGGAATAGTGTCCCATCATTGGTGTCAGTGGGAGGAATAGTGTCCCATCATTGCCTATTGCACTGTCAGTGGGAGGAATAGTGTCCCATCATTGGTGTCAGTGGGAGGAATAGTGTCCCATCATTGGTGTCAGTGGGAGGAATAGTGTCCCATCATTGGTGTCAGTGGGAGGAATAGTGTCCCATCATTGGTGTCAGTGGGTGAAACACTGCTCTGAGGGATAAAAGCAAGCAAAGGGCCACATCCGGCCCCCGGGCC
>CM056058.1:237500-243647 GCA_029574335.1 Rana kukunoris
TGCCCTGCCACGCTGATCCTGGACTCCCAGGGGCCAGCCCTGCCATGCTGATCCTGGACTCCCAGGGGCCAGCCCTGCCATGCTGATCCTGGACTCCCAGGGGCCAGCCCTGCCATGCTGATCCTGGACTCCCAGGGGCCAGCCCTGCCATGCTGATCCTGGACTCCCAGGGGCCAGCCCTGCCACGTCGACCCTGGCCTCCCCGGGGCCAGCCCTGCCACGTCGACCCTGGCCTCCCCGGGGCCAGCCCTGCCACGTCGACCCTGGCCTCCCCGGGGCCAGCCCTGCCATGTTGACCCTGGCCTCCCAGAGGCATGCCCTGCCATGCTGATCCTGGCCTCCCTGGTTCAGCCCTGCCTTTTCAACCCTGGCCTCCCCGGGCCAGCTCTGTCATGTAGCGTTCGACCATTACAGGTCAGCTCACCCATAAATAGTATTACAGTTTTGTGTGGTTGCCTGTTGAGTGAATGTTGAACCACCCACAGGCTTCTTTCATCTCCAGTGAACTCTGCAGTAATTCTTCCACACCAGGGTTGCCGGCTCTGCCCTCCCGCCATGACAAGGGGCACCATCACTTGGGTTTGTAATAGAATCTTAGTACATAGCCAGCATGATAAAGGTTCATTTCTGATGGGATTGTGAGGTCAGCTGACCAAAATGTTGTACACGTCTCTTTTGTACAACGTTCTCAGTTACATGGGGTGGTTTACCTGGACCCAATTTTCAAAATTGAATTTTGACCAAAAAAAAAAAGGGGGGGGGGGTTCTCTACCCCAATGAGCTTACAATCTACTTAGAATTGTTAAATGTCTTCTGAGATGAGGAACAGGATAGCACAATCACCACCATTAAGCAGGAAGCAGAGCCTGCCTATGTAATGAAAATAAGAGCAGTCAAGGAATCCAATATGTGTAAGGGTCAACGCTAAATGGCAGGGACCTATGATAAAGGTTTAATGGATGATGATAAAGGTCAGCAGCCGATTGGGCTACGAATAAGGTTCAGGGGCCGAAATGAACACTCAGGGTCTAATAATGAGGCTCAGGTAAGATGATGAAGGTCAAGGACCGAGGAGAAATGATAGAGGTCAGGGGCTAAAGTGAACCTTTGGGGACTAATAATATATCTCAGGGACAGATGATAAAAAAAAAGCTGGCAATAAAGATCGTAATCCAAAGCACTCGCATTTAAAAAGCGAGTTTTCCCATTGAAGTCAATGGAAACGAAAATAGTTTGTTTTGCATTGACTTCAATGGCATGCAATACCGCGTGTGGCCAGAGGCAGGGGGGGGGGCACCAGAGAGCCTCGGAAAAACAGCTGGAAAGGCCCGAGACAACACTCGCAAACTGAGATTTTTCAAAACACAGTGCTCCTTTGGCGAAACGCTCGTTACCGAGTTACCTGCAATCCGAGGTTCCACAGGTTAATTATTGAGATTACATAATGTATAAACCCTGATGAAGAGGGTATGTGGACCCCCGAAACGCGTCAAATTCTTGTTCCACCGATTAGCAGATTAAAAGCCTTTTTTAGGATTTTGACCATCTGTGCAGTGCATGGTTGTCCCTTACATGATTGGACTTCTCTCAAGACCTCAAACCCCCCCCCCCCATCCTCTTTCTCTTGGGGGGAGGGGGTCCTGGTACATGTGAGCAGCCACATCTTAGTGGTCCACAAAGCTGGACATTAATAATAAGAAATCTAGTGCCTCTTATGCATGTAACCACCAGAGATCAATAAATCGGGTCATGGAGTGAGTAGAAAGGTCAGGGATGGAGTAGAAAGGTCAGGGATGGAGTAGAAAGGTCAGGGATGGAGTAGAAAGGTCAGGGACCGAGTAGAAAGGTCAGGGACCGAGTAGAAAGGTCAGGGACCGAGTAGAAAGGTCAGGGACCGAGTAGAAAGGTCAGGGACCGAGTAGAAAGGTCAGGGACCATCTCTAGTACGGCTGCCAATGGGTTATGGACAATTCTGCATTGTCACCATATTAGTGAAGCACTTGACTTAAACCGGGAATTCTATCTGCGGAATTCTCCTGGATGAAGAATAGATCGGTCAGGTCTTCCCCCCGGGTCTCCATATGGAATCCCGGAAAGAGAATCCCAAGAGTATGACTAATGGACTTCTCCAGCGCCAGGCCCTTCTGGTTGCTGTGTGTGTCATACAGGACTCGGGCTATGCAGCTGTTTTAATGGATGCAGCAATAATGAGTAGACAGAAACAGGCCACTGACCTAGAAACAAGCCAACTAGCTGTTGGCAAACTTGCTGGCTGTTCCCAATCTCTTGGACCCAGTTTCCAGCCTGGTCAGGGACCCATTACTACTCTCAATCACCAGGCTGGTCAGTGATACTGCAACTAATATCCAAGGTGGTCATTAAACCGGTACCACTCCTAATCTCTGAGATGTTCATTGACCTAGTACTGCTTCCAATCTCCAGGCTGGTCAGTGACCCGATACAACACCCAATGTCTGGGCTTGTCATTGACCCAGTACTATCCTGAAGCTCTGAGATGATCAGTGACCCAATACTGGTCTAAAACTCTTTCTGGTCTCTGACCCAGTACTGCTTCCAATCTCCAGGTTTATCATCTATCAAGTACTGCTCCCAATTTCAGGGCTGGTCAGTGACCCAGTACTGGTCCAATATCCAGGCTGCCCAGTGACCCAGAACTGCTCCCTTTTTCTGGGCCACTCAGTGACCTAGTTCTGCTCCCAATCTCCAGGCCAGTCAGTGACCCAATCTACAGGCTGGTCATTGACCTGGTACTTCTCATAATCTCTCATATGATCAATGACCCAGTACTGCTCTAAATCTCCAACTGGTCTGTGACCCAGTACTGCTCCCAACCTCCAGACTGGTCAGCTATTGAGTAATGTTCTCAAGAATATGGCTGGTTAGTGACCCGGTACTGGTCCAATATCTAGGCTGGTCAGCTATTGAGTAATGTTCTCAATAATATGGCTGGTTAGTGACCCGGTACTGGTCCAATATCTAGGCTGGTCAGCTATTGAGTAATGTTCTCAATCCCATTGCTGGTCAATGACCCAGTATTGGTCCAATATCCAGGCTGGCCAGTGACCCAGAACTGCTTCCAGTTTCCGGTGCCATTCAGTGACCCAATACTACTCACAATCTCTGGACTGATCAGTGACTTGGGTACTGTTCCCAATCCCTGGGCTGGTCAGTGAACCGATACTTCTCCCAATCTCCAGGTCTATCAACTTTCAAGTACTGCTCCCAATTTAGGGGCTGGTTAGTGACCCGGTACTGGTCCAATATTCAGGCTGGTCAGCTCTTGAGTAATGTTCTCAATCTCATGGCCGGTCAGTGACCCAGTACTGGTCCAATATCTAGGCTGGTCAGTGACCCAGAACTGCTTCCCTTTTCTGGGCCAGTCAGTGACCTAGTTCTGCTCCCAATCCCCAGGCCAGTTAGTGACCAGATTCTACACCCAATCTACAGGCTGGTCATTGACCTGGTACTACTCATAATCTCTGAAATGATCAATGACCCAGTACTGCTCTAAATCTCCAGCTGGTCTGTGACCCAGTACTGCTCCCAACCTCCAGACTGGTCAGCTATTGAGTAATAATCTCATGGCTGGTCAGTGACCCAGTACTGGTCCAATATCTAGGCTGGTCAGTGACCCCGAGATAGGTGTGTGCAGCCTATTGCATTAGGATGTGCCCCCCAAAGCTCTAACACATATCCGCTCAACATATTTACCGGCCTTTTCATCGTTTTCCATCCTGAAACAATGGGGAGAAGGAGGAGCAAGGGAGTTCATGGGGGACCCAGGCAACAGAAGGAAGAAGAACAGGGAAAGGAGGGGTGGCATATATTAGTACTGATCCCCTATATTTTCCTCCTGTGACAGCTGAATGTTGACAAAAGGGAGAGGAGGAGAAGCCTACTTTCAGCTGCTGCAGGAGGAAAAGACAGATCGGTATCACTATATTCCACCCGTGCAACATCTCCTGTCTAGGTTTTGAGGGTCGGCAAGTTAGGATTGTGGTTTACCTGTCACCTGCCCACTATTGACAGGTTGCCAACCCCCAGGATTAGGGGCCTTGCACATGCCTATGGACCCAGAACTGCTTCCAGTTTCTGGGCCAGTCAGTGACCCAAGACTACTCACAATCTCTGGACTGATCACTGACTTGGGTACCGTTCCCGATCTCTGGGCTGGTCAGTGAACCGATTCTCCCAATCTCCAGGTTAAATAGTGATCTGATTCTTGATCTTGGAGAATTTGTTGTGCCTTCTACTGTGCCCAACAAAGGGGGATTGGGCATGCAGCAGTTTACCAAGGTCTGCTCCGTTCGGCCAGGTATGTAAAATTATCTCCAGCACACAAAGGTTCCAATTCTACACAACTCTCATACCTCCCAACCGTCCCACATTGCCCGGGACAGTCCCGCATTTGGCAGGTCTGTCCCGGGTACCTTCATTCCGGGACAATACAGTGTCCCGGAATGAAACTGATGTAGCCCGTTTGTGATTTTCCCACAACTGCCAAATGTCGATGATGTCATCCGGCCGGGTATAGCATTGGGGGAGGGTGTGGGGTGGGCAATCGGTGCTCTCTCCCCTGTGTGCAAGCAATCTCATTCCAATTTTCTGTGCTGCCGTGACCGTCATTGCTGGCTCAAGAACGACTTCCTACAGGCTCCAGCCCCTATGAAATAATTGAGACAGTTGGAAAATGAAAAATCTCAATGTTGCTCATTGAGCTACTAGGGCAAAATGTGACCGGAATTATTTTTTCTTTTAGAGGGAGGTGTGTGTGTTGTATTTAAGCGAATATCGTTTAATTCCCCTAGGGCCCATTTACACGAATGCTTTGTGGTAATGCAATTGACTTGCATTTTTGCTTTGTGGTGCCATTTATTTTGCCACCACTACAGGTGGCAGTGTATTGCGTTACGAAAAAGAAGAAAATGGTCCTCTCCGATTTTTTTGGTCAATGTTGTATGGTTAACCCCATCCCCTGTAGTTGTCACCTTTTGATGGACAGCTTGGCCCCGTTACAGCAGGGCTGTCTTAATGAGAGGGCACACCTGGGCACTGCCCAGGGGCCCCAGCTACATGGGGGGCCCCTGCCCTTTCCCCAAAGCAGCTGGTCCTTGAGCCCGGGCTGCACCTCTACATCCCAGATATCCCCCCAGCACTCTGACCCCTTTACACTCTAGATATGTCCTACCTACTTGACTTGATTTCTGTTTACCTGCACTGTCTCCATTGTAGGGGCCCCAAAACATTACTTTGCCCAGGGGCCCATGATGCTATTAAGACGGCCCTGCCTTACAGGAAGAGGAAAAATAATAGATCTACTGGCAGGATCATCTAGTTTATGAGGGCACTCAGCTTTGCAAAAGCCATTAATAATCCACATCATCAAGGATGCCAATGGGGGGGAGGGGGTTCAGTCAGTACCCCTATTTCAGATCTGGGCTCCATTGGGTCAGCAGGGGGGCCCACGTTTGTCTTGGAAATAGGATGAGGTAATGTAGATGAGTGAAAGTCTTATTCCCAACCGAATGATGACAGTGGGGAAGAGCTTACAGGCCTGGCTCGGACTTAGCTTTAATAAGGATGAGTCTGTACAAGCCTGGGCCCCATTGGGTCAGCAGGATGGCCTGACTTTGGCCTGGAAGCAGGATGAGGTCTGGGAGTGACCGTTCTGTTCCCAATCAGGCAAAGCCCAGGCCATATCGTCAACAGGGGGTCCAGCTTTGGCTTGGAAACAGGTTAAGTCCCTGTGTAGACAAGGTCTGAGAGTAGAAGTCCTGTTCCCAACCTACCAATGATAGGCAGAAAGGAGCTGAGGCCCTATTACGAAGCCTGGGTTTGGCTTGAAAGCAGGATAAGTTCCCTTGTAGGCAAGGTCTGGTCTGGTAGTCCTGTTCCCAACCTACTGATGACAGGCATTAGGGAGCTTACCGGGCCAGGCCCCATCAGGTCAGCAAGGGGGCTGAGATGGCTTGGAAGCAGGATGAGTCCCCATTGTAGATGAGGTCTGGGAGTGACCGTCCTGTTCCCAACCTACTGATAACAGACAGAGAGCAGCTTGCAGGCCTGGATCCAATCAGGTCAACAGGGGGGCTCAAGTTTGGCTTAGAAACAGCTTGAGCCCCTGTG
>CM056058.1:243747-416596 GCA_029574335.1 Rana kukunoris
TATGCTCTGACCCTTTTTGATAAAGTTTATTATTATCACATTGTTTACAGTTACAGACTGCTGAGGTAGAACAGGAGACGTCCAGAGACTGCAGATGTAGTACAGGAGCTGGTCAGAGACTGCAGACATAGTACAGAGCTAGTCAAGACTGCAGACATAGTACAGGAGCTGGTCAGAGACGCAGACATAGTAACAGGAGATGGTCAAGACTGCAGACATAGTACAGGAGATGGTCAGAGACTGCAGACATAGTACAGGAGCTGGTCAGAGACTGCAGACGTAGTACAGGAGATGGTCAGAGACTGCAGACATAGTACAGGAGATGGTCAGAGACTGCAGACATAGTACAGGAATGGTCAAAGACTGCAGACATAGTACAGGAGATGGTCAGAGACTGCAGACATGGTACAGGAGATGGTCAAAGACTGCAGACATGATACAAGAGATGATCAGAGGACTGCAGACATGATACAAGCGGTGGTCAGAGACTGCAGACATAGTCCAAGAGATGTCAGAGACTGCAGACATAGAACAGGAGATGGTCAGAGACTGCAGACATAGTACAGGAGATGGTTAGAGACTGCAGACATGGTACAGGAGATGGTCAGAGACTGCAGACATGATACAAGAGATGATCAGAGACTGCAGACATGATACAAGCGGTGGTCAGAGACTGCAGACATAGTCCAAGAGATGGTCAGAGACTGCAGACATAGAACAGGAGATGGTCAGAGACTGCAGACATAGTACAGGAGATGATCAGAGACTGCAAACATAGTACAAGATGGTTAGAGACTGCAGACATGGTACAGGAGATGGTCAGAGACTGCAGACATGATACAAGAGATGATCAGAGACTGCAGACATGATACAAGCGGTGGTCAGAGACTGCAGACATAGTCCAAGAGATGGTCAGAGACTGCAGACATAGAACAGGATCTGGTCAGAGACTGCAGACATAGTACAGGAGATGGTCAGAGACTGCAAACATAGTACAGGAGATGGTCAGAGACTGCAGACATAGTACAGGAGATGATCAGAGACTGCAGACGTAGTACAGGAGCTGGTCAGAGACTGCAGACATAGTACAGGAGATGGTCAGAGACTGCAGACGTAGTACAGGAGCTGGTCAGAGACTGCAGACATAGTACAGGAGATGGTCAGAGACTACAAACATAGTACAGCAGATGGTCAGAGACTGCAGACGTAGTACAGGAGCTGGTCAGAGACTGCAGATGTAGTACAGGAGCTGGTCAGAGACTGCAGACATAGTACAGGAGATAGTCAGAGACTGCAGACATGATACAGGATAGGGTCAGAGACTGCAGACATAGTACAGGAGATGGTCAGAGACTGCAGATGTAGTACAGGAATGGTCAGAGACTGCAGCTGCCCTGGCCCCACAACAATGACAGCTGCCCCCTTTGTCCTGCTTAAAAGACGGCCCTGGGGCGACTAGCTGTTTTTTTCCTGCTCAGATCCCCCTTATGAAAGCCGTACCTTGTGTGGAGAGGAATTGTTTTGATTGATTTTTGTATTAGGATGTAGATGCAGCTGAACACCATGGAAACAAAGAGCCACCCCCCTAACCCTGTCCTACTTTTTCTAGTGGTGGAAGAAGAAGATGAAGCCGCCCTCATGTCCGAGAAGGCCCCTCCCGCCGTCTAAACGCTTCGAAGAAAGGATCTTTTTAAGAAAATAATAAATAATAATAATAATAAAACTAAGTCGACAAAGAATCGAATTAAGCCAGATTTGCGTCCTGCCATCAACAAAATCTCACAGCTCATATCAACCACAGCAACACAACTCTCGGGGGGGGGGGCGCCGGGGAGAAGAACCCCCCCCCCCCCCGTCCCGGAAGAGCGGAGGTGGATCAAAGAAGGAGAAAGAAACAAAAAAAAATGGAGAGATTTGGTTTAAAAAATATCCTCACTAGGTCATCTTTTTTTAGGGGTTTCTGTGCCCCCCAACAACCGTTTTACATCTCGGTGGCAGTCATCTGTTTTTTTTTTTTTGCCTCTGAAAAAAAAAACGAACATTGACTTGTGGGGGCTTCAAAAAAAAAAGTTAACCAGCCGTGGGGTGTGGGGGGGGGGGGGGGGGGGGGGGGGCGTGGGTTGCTCATAAAAGAGATTTTTGGGGACAGCCGTCTTCTATTATTCTTACGTCCGAAGGAGATTTGCCAACGCGGACACCGACCCGGGAAACCCTGCCGTAGCCGGGGCGCAATGAACTGAAGGGTCCTCTGTCCAAAAAAAAAAAAGGGGCGCGTTGCCAGTTATCGCAGATTCCATATCTACTGGCGAATGTGCCCGCTTTTTTTTTGTTTTTTTGGGATAAAAACCATTGTGTTCATTTTTATTTATTTTTTTCTCAGTGTTTGAAGACTTTGGAGTTACCGGTTGGTACTCGGTCGTGCTGCATGATACCGTGAGATAATTTCCCAAAGTTCATGATCTTCCTAAGCTTAGCCTCCTTTTCCCTTTTTACCTCTGACCCCTCCCCCCCCCCCCCCCCCGGCAGTAGGGAGCCTTCTCTACGGCAGCTGTACATGTGCACTTTTGAAATGAGGGGTTGGCGGGTGCTACAAAACTTTTTGTTGTTTTACGAAACGTTGAGAATATTTTTTTTTTTTCCTTATTTTGTACAAAGTAAAGCAAATTTGGTTTAACTTTAAGGTCTTCCAGTTGGGGTTGAGCACGTCGGGGGTTTCAGTTGGAAAGCTGTTGAAAGACAAAAAGCGTGCAAAAGTATTTTTTTAAAGATTATACCAGTTAATGTCCGGCACTGGTCAAGTCAAGAGGGCCAAGAAGGTCAGATCGAAATTGCTCTCTTTGTTTTGATTGCAACTTTTTGCTATGGTAGCCAACACTTTGGCCTGATATTGTCCTTGACTGTCTGCATGGAACAGCTTGGTACATGGCCTGTGGTTGCCATCTGTCATGGCCAGTTGGGATTGAGCATGTCGGGGTTTTGAAGAAGGTCAAATTGGGATTGGCTCACATAGCTATAATTGCAATTTTTTGCTATGGTAGCCGTCATGGCCAACAATGGTTTGTTGTAGGACATGTTCCAAGTCTTGGGGGGGTTTTGACTGAGCCACAGACCTTTCTTTTTGTGCTGTGCATCTAGTTTTTAAGCTTGTCCAAAAATCTAAAGGCCAAAACCCCTTTGTGAGCCTAAAAATTGCCCCACAGCTTGTTTGTCATCTTGTTAAAGAGCAGGCTGGATCTCAAGAAAGTCAGAATAGACAGCACTGGTCAAGTCAAGAGGGCCAAGAAGGTCAAATTGGAATTGGCTCACATAGCTATAATTGCAATTTTTTGCTATGTAGCCATTATGGCCAACGCTGGTTTGTAGGACATGTTCCAAGTCTTGGGGCGGTTTTGACCTTTCCTTTTGTACTGTGCATCTAGTTTTTAAGCTTGTCCAAAAATCTAAAGGCCAAAACCCTTTTATGAGCCTAAACATGGTCCCACAGCTTGTAGTAAAGAGCAGACTGGATCTCAAGAAAGTCAGAATAAAATTGCTCTTATGATTGCAACTCTTTGCTATGGTAGCTGTCATGGGTCAGAGAGGGCCAATAAGGTCAGATTAGTTTTTAAGCTTCTCCAAAAATTTTAAAGGCCAAAACCATTTGTGAGCCTAAAAATGGTCCTATGGCTTGTTGGCTGGATCTCAAGAAGTTCAGATTAAAAAATGCTCTCATTGCTATGATTGCAACTTTTTGCTATGGTAGCTGACATGGCCAACAATGTCAATGACAGCACTGGTCAAGTCAAGAGGGCCAAGAAGGTCAAATTGGAATTGTCTCACATAGCTATAATTGCCCTGTTTGACTAAGCCAGAGGACACGATTGGACAAGATTTAATCATGTCCAAAAATCTAAAGGTCAGAGCCCTTTGTGAGCCTAAAATAGTTCCACAGCTTGGTTGTCACCTTAGTAGGCTACATCTCAAGAAGGTCAGATTGAAATTGGCTCTCATTGCTATGATTGGAACTTCTTGGTATGGTAGCCAACACCCAACACAACTTTTTGCTGTGGTAGCCGTCATGGCCAGCAATGGTTTGTAGGACATGTTGCAAGTCTCAGGCCTGTTTGACTAAGCCATATGCTGTTTCATTTTGCGCTGTGTATCTTATTTTTAATCTTGTCCAAAAAATCTAAAGGCCAAAGCCCTTTGTGAGCCTAAAATGGCTTGTTTGCCACCTTAGTTCAGAGCAGGCTAGACCTCAAGAAGGTCAGATTGAAATTGGCTCTCATTGTTATGATTGCAACTTTTTGCTATCGTAGCCAACACATTGGCCAGATCCTTTCCCCGACTGCTTGCTTGGAATAGCTTTGTACGTGGCCTGTGATTGCAATCCATCATGGCCAGTGATGGCTTGTAGGACATGTTCCAAGTCTCAAGCCTGGTCTTCTTTGACTTAAGCCATAGGCCGTTCCTTTTGCCAGAGCCTTTTCAGGATTCTAAAATGGTTCCACAGCTCATTAGTCGCATTAGTAAAGAGCAGTCTAGGTCTCCAAAACCTTGAAAGAGTTCTAGGATAAAAGGATGAATTCCTATCATTATGGATGATTGAGCTCTTTGCCTTATCTAAGTTGACCATTAGTGGAGCGCTCTTCCCAATTTACATAGAGAGGTAGTTTGTTAACTCTAGAACCCTTTGTTTGTTAACTGATAGGGGTGCTGTGTGCAGCCTGAGCCCTTATCTGAGATCACCCGTGCTGAGATGGTTGGGGGTCTCAGGGGAGATTCTTCTGGAGATGCTCACAGGAATCTTAATCAATTGCGCAAACCTTTCAGTACTCTAATTGTTTCCAAAGATCTCAGAGAAGGGTTGAGCTGTCACACAGCCTCTGGCCTTCTGAAAAGGCGGACCTCTGCCTTTTTTTTTGCACCTCTCTGGTCAGCTTGATATGGCCTGGCTGGCCAGTGAAAACAATCAGCTTTTCGTATTTTACTGTTCCCTAAAGGCCTGTTGCAGGCTCTGGAAGTTCCATTGGGCTCTTCCAGACAGAGTGAGGGAAAGTCAGTTTGATTATTAGATCAGCATGTCTTTCGCCTATAGATCATACTTTTTGGGGCTCCTCCTTATCACTGTACTATACAGCACGACAATTATTTAAAAGAGTGAAAAATCTTGACTGCTGCTTAAAGCCAGAGGTGAGTGAACGTGGGCAGGCCGCAACGCGCAGGGGAGGGGAATATTGGTCTAGTTAGGTTACCACCTTCCCACCCAACCTGGCGACCTGTTATTTGGGCTATTACACCCAGGGGGGTGGAATGGTCTGACTAGTCATGTGACCATTTTGATTGGCTGTCACCTAGGCCGCGTGACTGAGAGCCGGTCCCGCCAACACCAGGTGCTGTTATTTGACAGCTCAGTGTCTGTTTTGGGAGTGGACAGTGAACACTCTCTCAGTACAGAAACTTCTGCCACCCATACATGAATCTGAGTGGAATGTGTGGGCGTTAAAGCGCGCCCTTTTCACTGCCACGCATGTGCGTTACATGGGTATCAAGCGATTTGCGTTACATGGGCATGAAGAGATTTGCGTTACGTGGGCATCAAGAGATTTGCGTTACGTGGGCATCAAGAGCTTTGCGTTACGTGATGTAACGTAACGTAATGTGGGCAGGCCTCGACACGTAGGGGAGGGCAATATTGGTCTAGTAAGGTTACCACCTTCCCACCCAACCTGGCGTCCTGTTGTTTGGGCTATTACACCCAGGGGGTGGAATGGTCTGACTAGTCATGTGATCATTTTGATTGGCTGTCACCTTGGCCACGTGACTGGGAGCTGGTCCCGCCGACACCAGGTGCTGTTTTTTGACAGCTCAGTGTCTGTTTTGGGAGTGGACAGTGAACACTCTCTCAGTACAGAAACTTCTGCCACCCATACATGAATCTGAGTGGAATGTGTGGGCGTTAAAGCGCGCCCTTTTCACTGCCACGCATGTGCGTTACATGGGTATCAAGCGATTTGCGTTACGTGGCATCAAGAGCTTTGCGTTACGTCGGCATCAAAAGATTTGCGTTACGTGGGCATCAAGAGCTTTGCGTTACGTGGGCATCAAGAGATTTGAATTAAGTAGGCATCAAGAGATTTGCATTACGCGAACATCAAGAGCTTTGCATTACGCGAACATCAAGAGCTTTGCGTTACGTGGGCATGAAGAGCTTTGCGTTACGTGGGCATGAAGAGCTTTGCGTTACATGGGCATCAAGAGATTTGCGTTATGTGGGCATCAAGAGCTTTGCGTTATGTGGGCATCAAGAGCTTTGCGTTACGTGGGCATCAAGAGCTTTGCGTTACGTGGGCATGAAGAGCTTTGCGTTACGTGAACATCTAGAGATTTGCGTTACGTGGGCATCAAGAGATTTGCGTTACGTGGGCATCAAGAGCTTTGCGTTACGTGGGCATGAAGAGCTTTGCGTTACGTGAACATCTAGAGATTTGCGCTACGTGGGCATGAAGAGCTTTGCGTTACATGGGCATTAGGAGCTTTGCGTTATGTGGGCATGAAGAGCTTTGCGTTACGTGGGCATGAAGAGCTTTGCGTTACGTGGGCAAGAATCTGAGTGGAATGTGTGGGCGTTAAACGCGCCCTTTTCACTGCCACGCATGTGCGTTACGTGGGCATCAAGAGCTTTGCGTTACGTGGGCATCAAGAGCTTTGCGTTACGTGGGCATCAAGAGATTTGCGTTACGTGGGCATCAAGAGATTTGCGTTACGTGGGCATCAAGAGCTTTGCGTTACGTGGGCATCAAGAGCTTTGCGTTACGTGGGCATCAAGAGATTTGCGATACGTGGGCATCAAGAGATTTAAAAAAAATACTGTGAATCTAGCTAGATAAGGTGATATTTTTTTTTTTTTCGTCGCAAATATGGCGATTTCGGGCTGGCGCGGTTCCGTTCACTCACCTTTGGGTAAAAGTATACTTGTCACCAACTATTTTTTTTTTTTTTTCGCTGGACGGTGGATCTGTTTATTGTAACTTTTGATGCCAACAAGTTTCCAGTGAACTCGAAAAAGAGCCTTGAAAATGGTAACAAGTATACTTTGGGAAAGTAAAAAATAAATAAAATATATATATATATATATATAAAAAATGTTTTTATTTTAAAAAAAAATTTTGTCGAACATATATCTGAATTTCCTGACAGAGCGCTTGCTTCCGCTCGCTCTGCTTCATATACTGTTTACATGATTTAACCTTGCAAAAAAAAATAATATACATATATAATAGATATATATGTGGAATACTGTGCACCTTTGCATGCAAGAACTGTTTTGACGATGTAACATTCTTTTGACGAATGGATAAAAAAAAAAACACAAAAAAAAACAGCAAAAAAAAAGAAACAATTTTTAGCCGTGCAATATCGCGTGTTCCTCTTATTTGTTTTTGTTATTTAAAAAAAAAAAAGAAATATATATATATATGAAAAATTTAAGGTACTATAAAAGGAGAAAGAATTACGATTTGTATTTTTTTAAAAGAAGAATTTGTTGTATTTTTTTTTTTTCGGTTTCCCGTGGCAGAGAATTTGTGTTTTTTGTTATGAATATTTTTAACTACTTCCTCTTTTTTTGTTTGTTTTTTTTACTTTATTATCCTTTTTGTGCGTGTGTAACTGTTAGCTTCCTTAATGTGGAGGTGGTGGGATGACCCGTCACAAGCTTAGGCCGAACGATCAGTCCCCCCCCCCCTGTTAGCGGACGTTGATGGTGGTTGAGTTTCGCTGTACGGTTTTGCCGGCCGCCTAAGGGGAAGGGGGGGGGGGGTAATGCTTTGGTATTGAAGGGGGTTACAAATAATATGGCAGCCTAGGAGGTGAACGGAGTTCTTCCACGAGTGCCAAACTTCTATAGGAACTTGTCTTTTGTGGCTGCTTGCATAGCGAGTCACCCGGATCTAGGACGGTCCAGTTGTTGTGAATTGTGTTTATGTGTCGCGCTTCCCTGTGCATTCTGGGAGGCGTACTTTTTTTTTTCCTACAGTGTTTCCAAAATAACCCCCCCAGCAGCACTACAGATCCCAGGGGCCAGTCGGAATGCACCAGAGAGGGGTGAATTCCAATCATTATTGTGCCCTTTTGCCTTATTAAAGGTGTCCTTCAGGGGAGCGTTCTTAGGAAGGCCATTTTGTAAAGTTCCAGCCCTCGGCTCTTTGGCTTATAGGGGTGCCATGTGCAGTCTGAGCCCTGATCTGAGACCACCTGGTGCAGGGGTCTCCAAACTTTGCAAACAAAGGGCCACTTTATTGTCCTTCAGACTTTAGGGGGGGCCGTATTGTGGCCAGCAGGGGCATAAAATGTCACAGGCCCAGCATCAGTGCGAATCAATATGGTCTCAGGGTTGGTGGTCAATAGGAGGGTTGGTATTCCCCCTATTAGGAGGAATAGTATCCCATCATGGGTTTCCATGGAAGATATAGTGCCCCATTGTTGGTGTCAGTGGGAGGAATAGTGCCTCCTATCAGTGGAAGAAATTGTGCCCCAAGGGCCGGATTAAGGCTAGCAAAGGGGCACATCTGGCCCTTGGGCCGCAGTTTGGAGACCCCTGGATTAGAGGATTAAATGGAGGAATCTGAATTGATGGTGCAAACTCCTCAATACTCTGACAGCAGATCGTTTGTTACAACGCTACTGATGTGAGCCCACCAGGTGACATGGGATCACCCAGGGCAGTGGAATCTAAGGGCCAGATGGTATTCTGACAGGGACCCCCCTTTACGAGGGGTTTGGGCTTAGCTGCGTGCTGGCCCCAGGTCACTACCCCCAGGTTCACCCTGCTCGCGAGGAGAGTATCGGAAGACACAGTCGAAGGAAGCAAAAGGAGAGCCGGATAGCGAGCCAAGGTCAGGGTGGGCAGCAGACAACGTGATCAGGAGAACTAGCCGAGTCTGGTACACAAGAGATCAGTTCACGAGAAGTCAGGTTAAGCAGGTTACAGGAAGGGTGCTCAGGAACAAGGGTTGCTCAAGCAACCAGAGTGGAATTTAAATAGCGAGGAACATGGGGGGGGGGGGCTGGACAGGAAGTAGCAGGAAGGAAGGATATATTAGGCAACAGGTGAAGCCGGCGACACCCATAGCTGCTGAGCGCAGCCAGAGCTGAACACAAGCTTGTGGAACAGGTGCCAGCCGACCTACAGCAGTAAAGGTTAAGACCAGGGGCGGACTGACAACTCATGGGGCCCCCGGGCAATAGAAGATTATGGGGCCCCTTGGCTTACAGATGGCCACCACACCAGGAGGCAGTGCAGAGGTAGAACTGCTAAAATCTCAGGATTTTTACATCAAAAGCATGTCGGTATCGGACATATCAGGGACAAATGTAAAAAAACACAGAATTTTACATACTGTCCCTGATTTTACTGAGCCTGGCAAACCTGATGTGGCCCCCTAGTGACATGGGACCCACGGGCAGTGCCGAGTGCACGAATGGTCAGTCCATCCCCTGGTTAAGACACAGATCAGCTCCACTTCAGGCGGTCTCCGTGAAGGGCTCCTCTGTCACACAGCCCCTGGCTTTAAAGACTTGAACCCAGGTCTTTTTCCTGGTCAGGCGTGACCGGCAGTGAAAAGGATCAGCTTTTTTTGGGGTTCCCTTAGGCCTGTGCAGGCTCTGGAAGTGCAAGTGGGCCACGAGGTGAAAGTTCTCCTCCCGGGGGCCATGTTAGGTATCTGATATGCCACCTTTAAGGTCAACATTCATGGCAGCAGGGAGGACCTCAGAAGGTCGCCCTTTAGGTGCAAGGCTTCAAGAACCCGTATGGGCCGAAAAAGGAACAAAGTTGATGCCGTGTAAAAATGCTGCCCAGGTTGCCGTATCAAATCCGATTCAAAGTAGAGTTACCCTTTTAAAGGCTTGATCTTGCCATTGGGTGGACTGAAGATGCCCGTGGCACAACTCTTGTGGCAGGGTATACCAGCCCCTCTAATATTTTCCTTTTTCTCGGTGTCAGCTTCCGTCTGATTCTTCTTAAGTCTCCTTTGTCACTCTCATTGGCGGTCTCTGTGTATTATCGGGGCGGTTGGGTGACGGGGGAATGCGGTTTACGCTCCGTGCCCTTTTTACGTTCTTCCTTGATGGTCTCGATGTCATATTTAACTTTATATTTCCGTTGGAAAGAGAAAAAAAAATAATGTAAACACGAAGCTAACACGACTGTAATACCGCGTTCACGACGATGCCGTTTCTGGAAGGAATCTCCTGTACCAGTTGCCATGGCGACGACCATTTTGTGAAACTGAGCCAATTTCTTTTGCTGGAAGTCGGCCAGATCGCCGAGGCACTGAGCATCTTGTGCCCCCCCCCCCCCTCCCCGGTGGGTCTCACTGGTTCCTAGCAAATGAATAAGCTGCTTTTCTCATGGCGAGCAAAATGGCCTTCGTTGGGTGACAGGTACACTTTAAATAGCGCTGAATACGTCTTTATTTTTTGCATGGCTCAGGTTCTTGCTACTGTCTTGCGGGTAAGAATTTTTTTACGGCTGATCGGGGGGGAAAAAAGGCGTCATGGCACGTAGGCTGGAATGTAATTTACATTACTGGGTGGGGGGGGGGGGTGGGGCGGTGTTGGAAATTTGGACTCCATTGCAATGTTTCCATACATCGCTGAGTGGTGCGTTCTTACCATAGCTTTAAGGCAAGGGCGAGCAGCTTATGATGTCAAGACAAGGCAGCCATGATGTCTATCTACAACCCCTAGCAAGTCAACCCCTAGCAAGCCTAGCAAATACATGGTGATGGAGTATGTTCTATACACATATGATTCAAAATGTCTGCCGTGTAGTAAACTACGTGGCCTAGACAGGTTATCATGTGGTAGAGTCCGAGATGATTGGTAGGATCGTGTCTGTCGTAGTGAGCTGCGTGGCCTAGACAGGTTATCATGTGGTAGAGTCCGAGATGATTGGTAGGATCGTGTCTGTCGTAGTGAGCTGCGTGGCCTAGACAGGTTATCATGTGGTAGAGTCCGAGATGATTGGTAGGATCGTGTCTGTCGTAGTGAGCTGCGTGGCCTAGACAGGTTATCATGTGGTAGAGTCCGAGATGATTGGTAGGATCATGTCTGTCGTAGTGAGCTGCGTGGCCTAGACAGGTTATCATGTGGTAGAGTCCGAGATGATTGGTAGGATCATGTCTGTCGTAGTGAGCTGCGTGGCCTAGACAGGTTATCATGTGGTAGAGTCCGAGATGATTGGTAGGATCATGTCTGTCGTAGTGAGCTGCGTGGCCTAGACAGGTTATCATGTGGTAGAGTCCGAGATGATTGGTAGGATCATGTCTGTCGTAGTGAGCTGCGTGGCCTAGACAGGTTATCATGTGGTAGAGTCCAAGATGATTGGTAGGATCGTGTCTGTCGTAGTGAGCTGCGTGGCCTAGACAGGTTATCATGTGGTAGGGTCCGAGATGTTTGGTAGGATCGTGTCTGTCGTAGTGAGCTGCGTGGCCTAGACAGGTTATCATGTGGTAGAGTCCAAGATGATGGGTAGAATCCCAGAATGTCTGTCGTACGTTGGTTTCCACGAGGCAGCCTGACAGGAATTGGTGAGGAGAGATTGGTGGGATTCCAAAATGGCTGCTGTGTAGTGAGCTGCGTGGCCTAGACAGGTTAGCATGTGGTAGAGTCCGAGATGATTGGTAGGATCA
Source organism: Rana kukunoris (assembly GCA_029574335.1). NCBI lineage: Eukaryota > Metazoa > Chordata > Amphibia > Anura > Ranidae > Rana > Rana kukunoris. Next base: position 255,423 of record CM056058.1, read on the forward strand.
TGTCTGTCGTAGTGAGCTGCGTGGCCTAGACAGGTCATCATGTGGTAGAGTCCGAGGTGGTTGGTAGAATTACAGAATGTCTGTCGTACGTTGGTTTCCACGAGGCAGCCTGACAGGAATTGGTGAGGAGAGATTGGTGGGATTCCCAAAATGGCTTCTGTAGCAAATTGGCGCCTGGTTTATCGGTTCCTTGAGGTAGACTGGCAGGGCTTCACAACGGCTGCTGTGTTATAAGGTAGACTGCCAAGATTTTAAAATGGCTGCTAGATTGTTCAGGAGACTGACAGGCCTCGAAAAGGCTACTAGGCATTGGACTCCATGAGGTAAATTGGTAGGAGCTTAGTTGGTATCACATGATAGGAATCCAAAATGGCTTCTTCATGGATGGCTTAGCGGGGTCACAGAACTTCAGAACAGTTGGAAGGAGTGAGGTCATCTGACAGGAATCCAAAATAGCTTCTTGGTGGAGGGCTTAGTGGAGTCACCTGACTGGATTCCAAGATGGTCTATAGATGGTGGACATAGTGGGGTCAACCAACAAGATTCCAAAATGGCTTCTTGGTGGAGGGCTTAGTAGATTCACCTGACAGGATTCCATGGTGGGCTCAGTAAAGTCACATAATTAGAATCTATAGTGGATTCATGGTGGGGGGCTCAGTGAAGTCATCTGACAGGATTCCAAGATGGTCTATAGATGGTGGACATAGTGGGGTCATCCAACAAGATTTCAAAAAGACTTCTTGGTGGAGGGCTTATTGGAGTCACCTGACTGGATTCCAAGATGGTCTATAGATGGTGGACATAGTGGGATCATCCAACAAGATTCCAAAATGGCTTCTTGGTGGAGGGCTTAGTAGATTCACCTGACAGGATTCCATGGTGGGCTCAGTAAGGTCACATAACTAGAATCTATAGTGGATTCATGGTGGGGGGCTTAGTAGAGTCACCTGACTGGATTCCAAGATGGTCTATAGATGGTGGACATAGTGGGGTCATCCAACAAGATTCCAAAATGGCTTCTTGGTGAAGGGCTTAGTAGAGTCATCTGACTGGATTCCAAGATGGTCTATAGATGGTAGACATAGTGGGGTCATCCAACAAGATTCCAAAATGGCTTCTTGGTGAAGGGCTTAGTGGAGTCACCTGACTGGATTCCAAGATGGTCTATAGATGGTGGACATAGTGGGGTCAACCAACAAGATTCCAAAATGGCTTCTTGGTGGAGGGCTTAGTAGATTCACCTGACAGGATTCCATGGTGGGCTCAGTAAAGTCACATAACTAGAATCTATAGTGGATTCATGGTGGGGGGCTCAGTGGAGTCATCTGACAGGATTTTTAAGATGGTTTCTACATGGAGAGCTTGATGTGTTTACATGTCTCACCATAGATGGCTTAGTGGGGTCACAGGACTTCAGAATGGCTTCTAGGGTGGTTGGAGAAGTGAGGTCACCTGGCAGGAATTCAAAATGGCTGCTTAGTGCAGGGCTTGGTAAAGTTATCTAACATGATTCCAAGATGGTTTATAGATGGTGGACACAGTGAGGTCACCCAACAGGATTCCAAAATGGCTTCTTGGTGGAGGGCTTAGTGGAGTCACCTGAAATGATTCCAAGATGGTTTCTAGATGGTGGACAAAGAGAGGTCACCTAACGGAATTTCAAAATGGCTTCTTGGTAGAGGGCTCAAATGCCTTCTTGGTGGAGGGCTTAGTGGAGTCGGGCCATTCTAGCCATGTCGGCGCGACGCATTTCGGCCACCATATCGCCTCACCAGGAGAAAATGCATGTAATCTGTAAAGAACATTGTACATACGTATGAGGGGCCAATAAAAATGTATTCCTGGTTCTCTAAATGGGGTTGAATACAATACAAATGGGGAAAAAAGGACAATTTTGGGTGCGGAGGAAGGAAAGAATCTAACCTCCGACTTACACATTGGTGCCGAAACCCGTTGAGCCAATGGGCCATTCAAGCCAACAGGCCATTTAAAGTCCCAAACCTCCCCCTTCTTGTTTTTCACCTTACAACCTGGTTGTACAATCCTCTATTGATCTACCAATAGCCCTCTTGTGGGGAAGGGGGAGGGGGGGGCGGTGCCTACCTGTTTTGATATAAATTCAATTGAAATGTTTAAGCAGGTCTTGACATCGTTTTGGTTAAATCCATCAATCAAGATCATTCAATCACCCATTCAATGTGGCACCTTTAGAAGGGATTGTTTCGAGTCAGATTGAAACATGGCTGCCTGGGTTCCCCAATAGAAGACCAGGAAGGGAGTGTTTGGCGCCATATGGAAAGGGTCCAATTGGAACATCTTCCACCATTTTGGAAAACCTTTGGTCAGTACGCCACTAACAACTGCCAGGGCTGTCGAGGATCAGACGGCCCTGGCACCCTTAGAAGGGATTGTATAGAGTCAGATTGAAACATGGCAGCCTGGGTTCACCAATAGAAGACCAGGAAGGGAGTGTCTGGCACCAAATGGAATGGGTCCAATTGGAACATTTTCCACCATTTTGGAAAACCTTTGGTCAGTACGCCACTAACAACTGCCAGGGCTGTCGAGGATCAGACGGCCCTGGCACCCTTAGAAGGGATTGTATAGAGTCAGATTGAAACATGGCTGCCTGGGTTCCCCAATAGAAGACCAGGAAGGGAGTGTTTGGCGCCAAATGGAATGGGTCCAATTGGAACATCTTCCACCATTTTGGAAAGTCTTTAATCTGTAGTGTACGCCACAAACAACTGCCAGGGCCGTCGAGGATCAGACGGCCCTGGCACCCTTAGAAGGGATTGTACTGAGTCAGTTTGAAACATGGCTGCCTGGGTTCCCCAATAGAAGACCAGGAAGGGAGTGTCTGGCGCCAAATGGAATGGGTCCAATTGGAACATCTTCCACCATTTTGGAAAGTCTTTAATCTGTAGTGTACGCCACAAACAACTGCCAGGGCCGTCGAGGATCAGATTGCACGCTCCTCTCTGAATCCTCCCGCACCCAAATTTCCGCCATCTTGGTTTTTTTTTTCCCATTGGGCAGTAAACTGCTGAATTGGCCCGTTTTTTCGATAGCCGCGTCGTTACGCACAAAGAAAGATCGATCTAAGCTAAGACCCGGCGGCGGCCTGTAAATGGACTCCCAGCATTTCGGCGAAGACGATATCCGATGTCTCCGCTCCTTCGTAGAAGACGTTTATTTTTAGGGCCGGATCGAGTTCCTCTGTAGCTTCCCTTTAAGCCGCAGGAATCCCGTTCGGAAAAGCCCTTTCGGTAAAACGATATCCGCCTATACGTCTCTGAATCGCCCCCGGGGGAGGGGGGAGGAGGAAGGGGGGGCGGGGTTGTTGCACTTAGAGTCTCCTCTTACAGATCAGCTGCTTTTTTTTTTGTTATCTTACCTCATGTGCGTCCCCCATCCTCCGTCTTCCATTACCGCTTCCATTAACCGCGCATTTCTTGACTGCGTCTTATAAATGCGTTTTACGATAGAAAGGATCACTGACCGTAAAAATAAAAAAAGGACCCCCTTCGGCCTTTCCTCTGACAAAAGCTCTGCCGCTAGTATGAGCGAAGGTCTCGAATTTTATATTTATTTCAGCCGGACCTTATGTGGGAGATTTGGCGGTTCATGGCGTTTCGCTTCTTCCGCCGTTTTGTAGGCGCCGTGAGGAAGCGGGGAGGCATTGCAGGGCTGAAAGTGGCAAGAACTGAGCTCAGCCGTTTATATTTAACGCTTTTTTTTTTTTTTCTGTACCTCTTGAAATGTGTTTTTGCGGCACGACCTGTGCTGTCAAAAAGGGTTAAAATATGTAACTGTATGGGGGGGAGGGGGAGGGAATGGGGGGGGGGGAAGGGTACGAGGCACTTGAAAATAAATATCAAATCATATTCTACTGCTGTTTTTATTGCAATAAATTGTTGATACTGTTGACTTGTCTGTGTGTTTTTTTTTTTCATTCCTGAGGCTCCGCCTCCCTGTGTAATGTTCCATATAATTCTGTATAGTTCCATATAATTCTGTATAGTTCCATATAATTACATAACATTCTGTATAGTTCCATATAGTTCCATATAGTTCTGTATAGTTCCATATAATTCTGTATAGTTCCATATAATTCTGTATAGTTTCATATAATTACATAACATTCTGTATAGTTCCATATAGTTCCATATAGTTCTGTATAGTTCCATATAGTTCTGTATAGTTTCATATAATTCTGTATAGTTCCATATAATTCTGTATAGTTCCATATAATTCCGTATAGTTCCATATAATTACATATAATTCTGTATAGTTCCATATAATTCCGTATAGTTCCATATAATTACATATAATTCTGTATAGTTCCATATAATTCCGTATAGTTCCATATAATTACATAACATTCTGTATAGTTCCATATAGTTCCATATAGTTCTGTATAGTTCCATATAATTCTGTATAGTTCCATATAATTCTGTATAGTTTCATATAATTACATAACATTCTTTATAGTTCCATATAGTTCCATATAGTTCTGTATAGTTCCATATAGTTCTGTATAGTTTCATATAATTCTGTATAGTTCCATATAATTCTGTATAGTTCCATATAATTCCGTATAGTTCCATATAATTACATATAATTCTGTATAGTTCCATATAATTCCGTATAGTTCCATATAATTACATATAATTCTGTATAGTTCCATAAAATTCTGTATAGTTCCATATAATTCTCTATAGTTCCATATAATTCTGTATAGTTTCATATAGTTCCGTATAATTACATATAATTCGGTATAGTTCCATATAATTACATATAATTCTGTATAGTTTCATATAGTTCCGTATAATTACATATAATTCTGTATAGTTCCGTATAATTACATATAATTCTGTATAGTTCCATATAATTCTGTATAGTTCCATATAATTCCGTATAGTTCCATATAATTACATATAATTCTGTATAGTTCCATAAAATTCTGTATAGTTCCATATAATTCTCTATAGTTCCATATAATTCTGTATAGTTTCATATAGTTCCGTATAATTACATATAATTCGGTATAGTTCCATATAATTACATATAATTCTGTATAGTTCCATAAAATTCTGTATAGTTCCATATAATTCTGTATAGTTCCATATAATTCTCTATAGTTCCATAAAATTCTGTATAGTTTCATATAGTTCCGTATAATTACATATAATTCGGTATAGTTCCATATAATTCTGTATAGTTCCATATAATTACATATAATTCTGTATAGTTCCGTATAATTCTGTATAGTTCCGTATAATTACATATAATTCTGTATAGTTCCGTATAATTACATATAATTCTGTATAGTTCCATATAGTTCCATATAATTACATATAATTCTGTATAGTTCCATATAATTCCGTATAGTTCCATATAATTACATATAATTCTGTATAGTTCCATATAATTACATATAATTCTGTATAGTTCCATATAGTTCCGTATAATTCTGTATAGTTCCATATAATTCTGTATAATTCCATATAATTACATATAATTCGGTATAGTTCCATATAATTACATATAATTCTGTATAGTTCCATATAATTCTGTATAGTTCCATATAATTCTGTATAGTTCCATATAATTACATATAATTCTGTATAGTTCCGTATAATTACATATAATTCTGTATAGTTCCGTATAATTACATATAATTCTGTATAGTTCCATATAATTCTGTATAGTTCCATATAATTACATATAATTCTGTATAGTTCCATATAATTCCGTATAGTTCCATATAATTACATATAATTCTGTATAGTTACATATAATTACATATAATTCTGTATAGTTCCATATAGTTCCGTATAATTCTGTATAGTTCCATATAATTCTGTATAATTCCATATAATTACATATAATTCGGTATAGTTCCATATAATTCTGTATAGTTCCATATAATTCTGTATAGTTCCATATAATTACATATAATTCGGTATAGTTCCGTATAATTACATATAATTCTGTATAGTTCCGTAAAATTACATATAATTCTGTATAGTTCCATATAATTCTGTATAGTTCCATATAATTACATATAATTCTGTATAGTTCCGTATAATTACATATAATTCTGTATAGTTCCGTATAATTACATATAATTCTGTATAGTTCCGTATAATTACATATAATTCTGTATAGTTCCATATAATTCTGTATAGTTCCATATAATTCTGTATAGTTCCGTATAATTACATATAATTCTGTATAGTTCCATATAATTCTGTATAGTTCCATATAGTTCCGTATAATTACATATAATTCTGTATAGTTCCGTATAGCTAAGAATAGTTCGACATAGTTCTATAGTATACCAAATGTAGTCAAGTCCCGGGCCCTCTTGGTCTAATGAGATCCTCCAGAGTTTGGGACAGCTGACACCCTTCTAGTTCTGTATAGTTCCGTAAAGTTTCATATAGCGAAGAATAGTTCCATATAATTCCGTATAGATAAGGATAGTTCCAAATAGTTTCGTATAGTAAGAATAGTTCCATATAGTTCTTTATAGTAAGAATCGTTACATATAGTTTGAAATAGTTAAGAATAGTTCTGTATAGTTCCCTATAATTAAAAATATTTCCATATAGTTCTGTATAGCTAAGAATAGCTCGATATAGTTCTTTATAGTTACATATAGTTTGAAATAGTTCTGTATAGTTCCCTATAGTTAGCAATAGTTCCATATAGTTCTGTATAGTTACTTTTTTTTCCACTTAATGGGGTTTCCATTATTCTGCCCTCACTACCATTTAAAAAAATCTAAAGAAGTGTCTTCCAATCCGTAGATTGGTCTCCATCTGTAAAATGCCAGATGCCTGGCTCTCTCTGGTCTCAGTACATTTTACAGTCACCGACCCGGAACAATTGTAACGTCGCCCTTCTTCACAATTGTGACGTCACCCTTCTTCACAATTGTGACGTCGCCCTTCTTCACAATTGTGACGTCGCCCTTCTTCACAATTGTGACGTCGCTCTTCTTCACAATTGTGACGTCACCCTTCTTCACAATTGTGACGTCGCCCTTCTTCACAATTGTGACGTCGCTCTTCTTCACAATTGTGACGTCACCCTTCTTCACAATTGTGACGTCAATTGTGACGTCGCCCTTCTTCACAATTGTGACGTCGCTCTTCTTCACAATTGTGACGTCTCCCTTCTTCACAATTGTGACGTCGCCCTTCTTCACAATTGTGACGTCACCCTTCTTCACAATTGTGACGTCGCCCTTCTTCACAATTGTGACGTCGCTCTTCTTCACAATTGTGACGTCTCCCTTCTTCACAATTGTGACGTCGCCCTTCTTCACAATTGTGACGTCACCCTTCTTCACAATTGTGACGTCGCCCTTCTTCACAATTGTGACGTCTCCCTTCTTCACAATTGTGACGTCACCCTTCTTCACAATTGTGACGTCGCCCTTCTTCACAATTGTGACGTCACCCTTCTTCACAATTGTGACGTCGCCCTTCTTCACAATTGTGACGTCGCTCTTCTTCACAATTGTGACGTCTCCCTTCTTCACAATTGTGACGTCGCCCTTCTTCACAATTGTGACGTCACCCTTCTTCACAATTGTGACGTCGCCCTTCTTCACAATTGTGACGTCTCCCTTCTTCACAATTGAGACGTCGCTCTTCTTCACAATTGTGACGTCGCCCTTCTTCACAATTGTGACGTCACCCTTCTTCACAATTGTGACGTCGCCCTTCTTCACAATTGTGACGTCGCTCTTCTTCACAATTGTGACGTCTCCCTTCTTCACAATTGTGACGTCACCCTTCTTCACAATTGTGACGTCGCCCTTCTTCACAATTGTGACGTCACCCTTCTTCACAATTGTGACGTCGCCCTTCTTCACAATTGTGACGTCGCTCTTCTTCACAATTGTGACGTCTCCCTTCTTCACAATTGTGACGTCGCCCTTCTTCACAATTGTGACGTCACCCTTCTTCACAATTGTGACGTCTCCCTTCTTCACAATTGTGACGTCTCCCTTCTTCACAATTGAGACGTCACCCTTCTTCACAATTGTGACGTCACCCTTCTTCACAATTGTGACGTCGCCCTTCTTCACAATTGTGACGTCGCCCTTCTTCACAATTGTGACGTCGCCCTTCTTCACAATTGTGACGTCGCTCTTCTTCACAATTGTGACGTCTCCCTTCTTCACAATTGTGACGTCGCCCTTCTTCACAATTGTGACGTCGCCCTTCTTCACAATTGTGACGTCGCTCTTCTTCACAATTGTGACGTCTCCCTTCTTCACAATTGTGACGTCACCCTTCTTCACAATCTGGTGGTATAATCTCCTTTACCAAAACCATGAAATATACGGACAAACCAAAACAACCCGTTCAATTCATCTCCACTCGGGCCGGCCGACCCTTGTGTGACAGATCTGAAGGACAGGGCCACCATCAGGGGGGTACAGCCAGTACACCTGTAAGGGGCCCAGATGTCAACCCGCTTTTTACTTTTTTTTTTAAGGGGCCCGGAGGTCCCCAGGGCCCAGGATGGCAACCCCCCTTTAAAAAAATATATATATATTTTTTAAATTTTTTTGTTTTTATATATATATATTTTTTGTTTTTATTAAAGGGCCCGGAGGTCCCCAAAGCCCCAGATAACTACCCCCCCCCCCCTTTTTTATAAAAAATTCGGACTTGGAAAGTTCCAGACTTGGAAAATTTCGGACTTGAAAATGTATTTTATATTTATTTATATATTTTTTTATTTCTTTTATTTCATATATATATTATTATTATTATTATTATTATTATTAAAGGACCCAGAGGTCCCCAGGGCCCCGGATGGCAACCCCCCCCCCTTTTTTTTTAAATAAAATGTACAGTAATGTGACAACCTGCCTAAAAAAATTCCATCTGATTTCTATCCAATCACATTATAATTAAATATCTTCAAAAAGTGAAACCCGTCTATTCTAAAGATTCATTACACAGATCGATCGATCGCATTTCTGTCTTTTATATTTTCCGATCGCGGCTTCCATCGTTTCTCGTGTCTCCGGAGACGTCTTCAGCCTCCGGTATAAACAGAAGATCCCTTCTAGGAGGAGGAGGGGGTGACACTTTGTGTACCAGAGACTTCCCGTTCCCAGGAAGTGCCGAGCGGAGCTGGAATGTGTCTCATGTGTCAGGAGAACCGCCTGCGACCAACGGGCCGACCGCCAGAATAAACTCCTCCCATCCCGCGTGACGCGAGCAACGCCGATCTCTCCCAGAGTCCCTCAATCGTCTACGGTGCACCAGAGGAGCTTACACTCTAATGTCCCCTCCCCCCCACAGTCACATCAGTCTCTGTACAGAGGAGCTTACACTCTAATGTCCCCTCCCCCCACAGTCACATCAGTCTCTGTACAGAGGAGCTTACACTCTGATGTCCCCTCCCCCCCACAGTCACATCAATCTCTGTACAGAGGAGCTTACACTCTAATGCCCCCCCCCCACAGTCACATCAGTCTCTGTACAGAGGAGCTTACACTCTAATGTCCCCTCCCCCCACAGTCACATCAGTCTCTGTACAGAGGAGCTTACACTCTAATGTCCCCTCCCCCCACAGTCACATCAGTCTCTGTACAGAGGAGCTTACACTCTAATGTCCCCTCCCCCACAGTCACATCAGTCTCTGTACAGAGGAGCTTACACTCTAATGTCCCCTCCCCCCACAGTCACATCAGTCTCTGTACAGAGGAGCTTACACTCTAATGCCCCCCCCCCCACAGTCACATCAGTCTCTGTACAGAGGAGCTTACACTCTAATGTCCCCTCCCCCACAGTCACATCAGTCTCTGTACAGAGGAGCTTACACTCTAATGTCCCCTCCCCCCCACAGTCACATCAGTCTCTGTACAGAGGAGCTTACACTCTAATGTCCCCTCCCCCACACAGTCACATCAGTCTCTGTAAAGAGGAGCTTACACTCTAATGTCCCCTCCCCCCCAGTCACATCAGTCTCTGTACAGAGGAGCTTACACTCTAATGTCCCCCCCCCACAGTCACATCAGTCTCTGTACAGAGGAGCTTACACTCTAATGTCCCCTCCCCCCCACAGCCACATCAGTCTCTGTACAGAGGAGCTTACACTCTAATGTCCCCTCCCCCCCACAGTCACATCAGTCTCTGTACAGAGGAGCTTACACTCTAATGTCCCCTCCCCCCCCACACAGTCACATCAGTCTCTGTACAGAGGAGCTTACACTCTAATGTCCCCCCCCTCCACAGTCTCTGTACAGAGGAGCTTACACTCTAATGTCTTCTCCCCCCCCCTTCTCTGCCGAGTCTCGGTTCGGTCTTTTCCCTGCTCCCGACTTCTCATTCGTTTGCGAGCTGCAGTAACGCGGGAGGGAAGACGGCACCTGGCTGCCATGGCAACCAGCGCCTTGACTGCGTTCACATTCACAGACAGATATCAAGGGAAAAGGGGGAGGGGGAGTGATGGACTTTAAATATCGCCGATCTGCGTCCAATCCCCAGGCAGACCAGCAACCCCCCCCTCCCCCTCCCAGGAATCGTAAATAAAATGGCGGAGAGGACAACAGAAAGAGCGCCACGAAAATTCATTCACAGGTTCGCCGGCGCGACGTCATCGTCCCCGGAGGGCCCCCGACCGGCCCCCGACCCCGCCCCTGACCCCGCCCCTAACCCTAACCCCGCCCCCGCCTTTCACTGCGCTAACCTGACCCCGACATACAGGACAGGAGAAGTAGTACTGTGCAGAGTCCATACATACAGAATAAGAGGAGATACCGAGAATTACACCCGACATACAGGACAGGAGAAGTAGTACTGTGCAGAGTCCATACATACAGAATAAGAGGAGATACCGAGAATTACACCCGACATACAGGACAGGAGAAGTAGTACTGTGCAGAGTCCATACATACAGAATAAGAGGAGATACCGAGAATTACACCCGACATACAGGACAGGAGAAGTAGTACTGTGCAGAGTCCATACATACAGAATAAGAGAGATACCGAGAATTACACCCGACATACAGGACAGGAGAAGTAGTACTGTGCAGAGTCCATACATACAGAATAAGAGGAGATACCGAGAATTACACCCGACATACAGGACAGGAGAAGTAGTACTGTGCAGAGTCCATACATACAGAATAAGAGGAGATACCGAGAATTACACCCGACATACAGGACAGGAGAAGTAGTACTGTGCAGAGTCCATACATACAGAATAAGGAGAGATACCGAGAATTACACCCGACATACAGGACAGGAGAAGTAGTACTGTGCAGAGTCCATACATACAGAATAAGGAGAGATACCGAGAATTACACCCGACATACAGGACAGGAGAAGTAGTACTGTGCAGAGTCCATACATACAGAATAAGAGGAGATAGAGTACACCCCATACAGGACAGGAGAAGTATACTGTGCAGTCCATAATAAGAGGAGATACCGAGAATTACACCCGACATACAGGACAGGAGAAGTAGTACTGTGCAGAGTCCATACATACAGAATAAGAAAGAGGAGATACCGAGAATTACACCCGACATACAGGACAGGAGAAGTAGTACTGTGCAGAGTCCATACATACAGAATAAGGAGAGATACCGAGAATTACACCCGACATACAGGACAGGAGAAGTAGTACTGTGCAGAGTCCATACATACAGAATAAGGAGAGATACCGAGAATTACACCCGACATACAGGACAGGAGAAGTAGTACTGTGCAGAGTCCATACATACAGAATAAGGAGAGATACCGAGAATTACACCCGACATACAGGACAGGAGAAGTAGTACTGTGCAGAGTCCATACATACAGAATAAGGAGAGATACCGAGAATTACACCCGACATACAGGACAGGAGAAGTAGTACTGTGCAGAGTCCATACATACAGAATAAGGAGAGATACCGAGAATTACACCCGACATACAGGACAGGAGAAGTAGTACTGTGCAGAGTCCATACATACAGAATGAGAGATACCGAGAATTACACCCGACATACAGGACAGGAGAAGTAGTACTGTGCAGAGTCCATACATACAGAATAAGGAGAGATACCGAGAATTACACCCGACATACAGGACAGGAGAAGTAGTACTGTGCAGAGTCCATACATACAGAATAAGGAGAGATACCGAGAATTACACCCGACATACAGGACAGGAGAAGTAGTACTGTGCAGAGTCCATACATACAGAATAAGGGGAGATACCGAGAATTACACCCGACATACAGGACAGGAGAAGTAGTACTGTGCAGAGTCCATACATACAGAATAAGGAGAGATACCGAGAATTACACCCGACATACAGGACAGGAGAAGTAGTACTGTGCAGAGTCCATACATACAGAATAAGAGGAGATACCGAGAATTACACCCGACATACAGGACAGGAGAAGTAGTACTGTGCAGAGTCCATACATACAGAATAAGGAGGAGATACCGAGAATTACACCCGACATACAGGACAGGAGAAGTAGTACTGTGCAGAGTCCATACATACAGAATAAGGAGAGATACCGAGAATTACACCCGACATACAGGACAAGAGAAGTAGTACTGTGCAGAGTCCATACATACAGAATAAGGAGAGATACCGAGAATTACACCCGACATACAGGACAGGAGAAGTAGTACTGTGCAGAGTCCATACATACAGAATAAGAGGAGATACTGAGAATTACACCCGACATACAGGACAGGAGAAGTAGTACTGTGCAGAGTCCATACATACAGAATAAGGGGAGATACCGAGAATTACACCCGACATACAGGACAGGAGAAGTAGTACTGTGCAGAGTCCATACATACAGAATAAGGACAGATACCGAGAATTACACCCGACATACAGGACAGGAGAAGTAGTACTGTGCAGAGTCCATACATACAGAATAAGGAGGAGATACCGAGAATTACACCCGACATACAGGACAGGAGAAGTAGTACTGTGCAGAGTCCATACATACAGAATAAGGAGGAGATACCGAGAATTACACCCGACATACAGGACAAGAGAAGTAGTACTGTGCAGAGTCCATACATACAGAATAAGGAGAGATACCGAGAATTACACCCGACATACAGGACAGGAGAAGTAGTACTGTGCAGAGTCCATACATACAGAATAAGAGGAGATACTGAGAATTACACCCGACATACAGGACAGGAGAAGTAGTACTGTGCAGAGTCCATACATACAGAATAAGGACAGATACCGAGAATTACACCCGACATACAGGACAAGAGAAGTAGTACTGTGCAGAGTCCATACATACAGAATAAGAGGAGATACCGAGAATTACACCCGACATACAGGACAAGAGAAGTAGTACTGTGCAGAGGGTGTGGCTGCTTGTGGAGCAGCTGAAGCCTGTGTGCTGCTGAGCTGCTCTGATGTCTGGTGCAAGCCCAGGGTTGGGCTCCCCTGGGCGGGGATCTCTCTCAGGAGAGCCCCAGGCTTTTCGGCCTACACAAGGTGAAGTTGTGGTTGGTGGTGAAGATGGAGGACGGAGCTCTGGGAGCAGAAAGACAGCTGCAGAGACTGTAAGTAGAAGTGGAAATGTTTGTGTAAAGAGTACCAATGTTATCGATAAGAAGTTTGGAAATGTTATTCCACAAAATGGTTCTCAGTCCAGCCAGCCATTGCAGGCCCAGCAAGTCCAGCACAGTGCAGCCCAGTCTGTTCAGCGCCATGTTATTGTACAGAACAGTCCAGGCTCTGGAAGTACAGTCCACCCCAGCCAGCCAAAGCAAACCCTGCAGAGTGGGGCACATGTAGTCCAGCATGCTAATACCACCCAGCAAAAAGAGAGTGGGTTACATGTAGTCCAGCATGCTAATGCCACCCAGCACAGTCCAGGCTCTGGAAGTACAGTTCAACCCAGCCAGCCAAAGCAAACCCCGCAGAGTGGGGTACATGTAGTCCAGCAAGCTAATGCCACCCAGCACAGTCCAGGCTCTGGAAGTACACTCCACCTCAGCCAGCCAAAGCAAACCCCGCAGAGTGGGGCACATGTTGTCCAGAATGCCACCCAGTCCAGTCCAGGCTCTGGAAGTATGATCCAAGACAGTCAGCTATTGCAGCCACATCAAGCCCAGCACAGTGCAGCTCAGAGTGGAGCAGAGACATTGGCTTCTCCCAGTACTCCCCGTAAATATTCCAGAACCTCATTGGAACAGAAAACAATCAATGAGAACTTGCAGCAGCGTGTGATGGTCAGTAGCAGCCAGGGACGGTCATCGCGCTCCAAGCAGCAGAGTAAAGGGGAAGGTGGTAATAATCCACAATCTGACCCAGTGAAACCATCCACACCCAGCAAAGACCCCCAGGCCAGTACTAGTAATGGGGAAGAGGATAAAGATTTCAAGCGTCCTGCAGCTGCAAAGAAGAAGAAGAAAAAGTCTGAACCTGCGCTGCACCTGGCTGATAGGATCCCTTCCCTGGTAAAACGAGTAGAGTCTCTGAGGAGAGCTAAGACTAGGATCCAGACGCAGATCGACTCTGTATACAGACTTAAAGCTGCCAACCCCAGGAGAGAAACATTATATGACAGTAAACTAAACTCCCTGGGCATTGAACTGGCCGGTGTATCTAAGGACATTGACGCTACCCTGGAAGAACTGGGGCCGGTTGGGGAGGTATACCGCAATCGTGATCGATTTGAGGCAGCGTTGACTGTGGGGATTGAATCTTCTACAGAGTCAGACTCTGGGGAACCGGTCCAGTGTATGCAGCCACCAAACGTGTCTCCTGAGGGGGGGTCTGTGCATCCTCCGGAGGACAGTAAGGAGCAACATGGGATTGGAGCAGGTTCTCCTGCTGGACTTCCAGCTCTGGAGGATGGCGGGAACATCGGTATAACCAGCAGACATGTATAGTTCAGGAGACGCAGATGAGTGACGTAGTGGACTCCCAGCAAATGGACTGTGAGAACAGTGCTGCTGCCACTAGTACTTATGATGGGAGCCATGCTGAGGGGACTGGGGTTCAGGGTGGGAGTAATACTGGGGTGACAAGTAATGATACTGCTAGCATTGACATGATGTGCAGTGATGATGTAGTGAATAATTCTGCTGGCGTTGATACTAGTACCGGTATATCTGATTGGGGTCAGCAGTCAGAGACCTCTGAGAATATAGTGATGGAGGAGTCAGTTCAGAACAACCCTCAGGACTTCCCCCCTTTGGTGGATCCACCACTGGCTCCCCAAGGGAATGCTGGTCCATCTGGTCATGTTCCTCCTCGGAATGCCTGGAGCCGCGGGGCCCCTTCATTTTCCACCGGTAATAATTACACTGGTCAGGCTTTTAAGAGGAGGAATGTGGTCAGATTCAAGCATAGGGGTTCCAGAGAGGAGCTCCCTGATAGGAGGTTTGTGGTAAGGGAGTTGCTGTGTCAGCAGATGGGGTTTGCACCTGCAAACATACTGGCAGTCATCAATCTCCCTGACAGACAAGGTTATGACGTCAGCTTTAAGCTCATGTGTGACTTGGACAAATTCTGGGCCAGCTTCAGTGGGTTGCGGGACAAAGAGGGATGGAGGGATTTCATCCTTATACCCATCTCCAGACCTGACACAGCAACCGTTAACATCATTTTCTGGAATGAGTCTGTGCCCCCCCAGGACATTATCATTTGGCTTAGAAGACATTGTGAAATGATTTCTGAGTTGACAAAAACTAAAGACAGTGATGGGATCTGGACTGGGGGTTGGAGGGTTCTTGTCAAGTTGAGGCAATCTAACAATGTTACCCATCACCTGCCAAACTCCTTTTTCATTGGGCGGGAGAGAGGCGTTTGTTTTTATGCAGGTCAGCCCAGGTTATGTTTCAAATGTGGCAAGTCCGGCCATGTGGCGAGCGTTTGCAGCGCCTTGAAGTGTAATCTTTGTGGGGAGGTCGGCCATGTCAGTTCTACCTGTGAGACGGTTAAGTGCAATCTTTGTGGAAGGCTCGGCCACTTCCACAGGGATTGCCCGGAGGCCTTCCATAATATGGGTGAGGAATCTGCAGACAATGATTTGTTGGCTGCAGCAGAACAACTAGAGGAGGAGGAGGCCTTAATAAACGGGGCTACAGTGACTAGAGAGGAGGTGGGCCCAGAGGTTCAGGAGACTACCCCCGGACGGGCGGACAGTGTTCAGCGGGCTCAGGAGTGGCCGGCCGCACACTCTTCTTCTGTTCCTGTCTCCGTGAAGACCACTGGTCAGAAGAGGAGGAATAAAAAAGATAGATCCACCCGTAAACCCGAAAGTGACTGGACATTAGTGAAGAACTCAGCTAAAAAAGTGAAAGGGGCACCAGAAGTGGGTACGGTAGTTTCTACCAATAGGTATGAAGCGTTATCAGATTCGGATGCTGATTCCTATTCTCTAGAGGCCCATGAACTGGAGCAGGAATTAAAAAGAGTGGAGAGGGAGTATGCGACGGGCTCAGAGGATGACCCGCCCACTAAAAGGCATCCGCCCCCTGATCCTGTACACGTAGAATCTGATATGGAGACTGGTAGTCGGCAGAGTGACTCCGATTCTGACTTATGATGATGGGGGTCCTATTCTTTCTCCTCTTTGCTGTGGTGGCAGGTTTGGGGAAAAGTAGATCTAGCCATTATCTCAGGCTGCGGGAAGAGCTGGAGCGGCTTTATTCAGGCGGGTTGGAGGCAGGGAGGAAAAGTGATCAAGTAAAATCTGAGCTAAATCAATATCAATATAGAAGGTGCAACTCCCTAGTCTTTGAATGGAAAAAAAAAAAAAAAAGGATATCGGAATTGCGACGGATCGAATGTCTGGAGATTGTGAAGTGTGGGAGGAGTTCAGACTTATGGGAGGGTTTTCTTGTAATATTGAACTTTTTATGGACTTTTTATCTCCTATGATGCTTGTTTATAATTGCTAGATATTGACCGGAACATTTCAGTGATTGTTGTGTTTGTTGTGTGTTGATATTTATCTAGTCTGTTTTCATAAATAAAAATATCCATACATACAGAATAAGAGGAGATACTGAGAATTACACCCGACATACAGGATAGGAGAAGTAGTACTGTGCAGAGTCCATACATACAGAATAAGGACAGATACCGAGAATTACACCCGACATACAGGACAGGAGAAGTAGTACTGTGCAGAGTCCATACATACAGAATAAGGACAGATACCGAGAATTACACCCGACATACAGGACAGGAGAAGTAGTACTGTGCAGAGTCCATACATACAGAATAAGAGGAGATACTGAGAATACACCCGACATACAGGACAGGAGAAGTAGTACTGTGCAGAGTCCATACATACATACCGAGAATTACACCCGACATACAGGACAGGAGAAGTAGTACTGTGCAGAGTCCATACATACAGAAGTAGTACTGTGCAGAGTCCATACATACAGATACCGAGAATTACACCCGACATACAGGACAGGAGAAGTAGTACTGTGCAGAGTCCATACATACAGAATAAGGACAGATACCGAGAATTACACCCGACATACAGGACAGGAGAAGTAGTACTGTGCAGAGTCCATACATACAGAATAAGAGGAGATACTGAGAATTACACCCGACATACAGGACAGGAGAAGTAGTACTGTGCAGAGTCCATACATACAGAATAAGGAGAGATACCGAGAATTACACCCGACATACAGGACAGGAGAAGTAGTACTGTGTCCATACATACAGAATAAGGAGAGTCCATACACCCGACATACAGAATAAGGAGAGATACCGAGAATTACACCCGACATACAGGACAGGAGAAGTAGTACTGTGCAGAGTCCATACATACAGAATAAGGACAGATACCGAGAATTACACCCGACATACAGGACAGGAGAAGTAGTACTGTGCAGAGTCCATACATACAGAATAAGAGGAGATACTGAGAATTACACCCGACATACAGGACAGGAGAAGTAGTACTGTGCAGAGTCCATACATACAGAATAAGGAGAGATACCGAGAATTACACCCGACATACAGGACAGGAGAAGTAGTACTGTGCAGAGTCCATACATACAGAATAAGGAGAGATACCGAGAATTACACCCGACATACAGGACAGGAGAAGTAGTACTGTGCAGAGTCCATACATACAGAATAAGGAGAGATACCGAGAATTACACCCGACATACAGGACAGGAGAAGTAGTACTGTGCAGAGTCCATACATACAGAATAAGGAGGAGATACCGAGAATTACACCCGACATACAGGACAGGAGAAGTAGTACTGTGCAGAGTCCATACATACAGAATAAGGAGAGATACCGAGAATTACACCCGACATACAGGACAGGAGAAGTAGTACTGTGCAGAGTCCATACATACAGAATAAGGAGAGATACCGAGAATTACACCCGACATACAGGACAGGAGAAGTAGTACTGTGTCCATACATACAGAGTACCGAGAATTACACCCGACATACAGGACAGGAGAAGTAGTACTGTGCAGAGTCCATACATACAGAATAAGAGGAGATACTGAGAATTACACCCGACATACAGGACAGGAGAAGTAGTACTGTGCAGAGTCCATACATACAGAATAAGGAGAGATACCGAGAATTACACCCGACATACAGGACAGGAGAAGTAGTACTGTGCAGAGTCCATACATACAGAATAAGGAGAGATACCGAGAATTACACCCGACATACAGGACAGGAGAAGTAGTACTGTGCAGAGTCCATACATACAGAATAAGGAGAGATACCGAGAATTACACCCGACATACAGGACAGGAGAAGTAGTACTGTGCAGAGTCCATACATACAGAATAAGGAGAGATACCGAGAATTACACCCGACATACAGGACAGGAGAAGTAGTACTGTGCAGAGTCCATACATACAGAATAAGGAGAGATACCGAGAATTACACCCGACATACAGGACAGGAGAAGTAGTACTGTGCAGAGTCCATACATACAGAATAAGGAGAGATACCGAGAATTACACCCGACATACAGGACAGGAGAAGTAGTACTGTGCAGAGTCCATACATACAGAATAAGGAGAGATACCGAGAATTACACCCGACATACAGGACAGGAGAAGTAGTACTGTGCAGAGTCCATACATACAGAATAAGGAGAGATACCGAGAATTACACCCGACATACAGGACAGGAGAAGTAGTACTGTGCAGAGTCCATACATACAGAATAAGGAGAGATACCGAGAATTACACCCGACATACAGGACAGGAGAAGTAGTACTGTGCAGAGTCCATACATACAGAATAAGGAGAGATACCGAGAATTACACCCGACATACAGGACAGGAGAAGTAGTACTGTGCAGAGTCCAGAATAAGGAGAGATACATACAGAATACAGGACAGGAGAAAGGAGAGATACCAGAATAAGGAGAGATACCGAGAATTACACCCGACATACAGGACAGGAGAAGTAGTACTGTGCAGAGTCCATACATACAGAATAAGGAGAGATACCGAGAATTACACCCGACATACAGGACAGGAGAAGTAGTACTGTGCAGAGTCCATACATACAGAATAAGGAGAGATACCGAGAATTACACCCGACATACAGGACAGGAGAAGTAGTACTGTGCAGAGTCCATACATACAGAATAAGGAGAGATACCGAGAATTACACCCGACATACAGGACAGGAGAAGTAGTACTGTGCAGAGTCCATACATACAGAATAAGGAGAGATACCGAGAATTACACCCGACATACAGGACAGGAGAAGTAGTACTGTGCAGAGTCCATACATACAGAATAAGGAGAGATACCGAGAATTACACCCGACATACAGGACAGGAGAAGTAGTACTGTGCAGAGTCCATACATACAGAATAAGGAGAGATACCGAGAATTACACCCGACATACAGGACAGGAGAAGTAGTACTGTGCAGAGTCCATACATACAGAATAAGGAGGAGATACCGAGAATTACACCCGACATACAGGACAGGAGAAGTAGTACTGTGCAGAGTCCATACATACAGAATAAGGAGAGATACCGAGAATTACACCCGACATACAGGACAGGAGAAGTAGTACTGTGCAGAGTCCATACATACAGAATAAGGAGAGATACCGAGAATTACACCCGACATACAGGACAGGAGAAGTAGTACTGTGCAGAGTCCATACATACAGAATAAGAGGAGATACCGAGAATTACACCCGACATACAGGACAAGAGAAGTAGTACTGTGCAGAATAAGGAGAGATAGAGTCCATACATACAGAATAAGAGGAGAGATACCGAGAATTACACCCGACATACAGGACAAGAGAAGTAGTACTGTGCAGAGTCCATACATACAGAATAAGGAGAGATACCGAGAATTACACCCGACATACAGGACAGGAGAAGTAGTACTGTACAGAGTCCATACATACAGAATAAGGAGAGATACCGAGAATTACACCCGACATACAGGACAGGAGAAGTAGTACTGTGCAGAGTCCATACATACAGAATAAGAGGAGATACCGAGAATTACACCCGACATACAGGACAGGAGAAGTAGTACTGTGCAGAGTCCATACATACAGAATAAGGAGAGATACCGAGAATAGTGCACAGATAAATTATAGAATGAAATGCTCAGCAGGGAACCCTCTGGATTTCCTAGACAACATTTGTCAGTGGTGACGCAATTCGGGGGTATAAATATCCGGGACGCACGCGTTTCGCCCCCCCTGGACACCCTGGCACCTGCCCAGGGGGATGGGGGGAGCGGAGGGGCCCCCCTGTGTACAGACAGCTGCTGTCACACTGAGGACTCCCCGACTCTCTGAGCCGCCACAGTCCACCTCAGCTGTGTGCAGGGCGCTCTTCCCGGTGATGTCACCGCCCTGCAGACGCAGCGCGTTACCGAGCAGGCGCGCAGCTGCCCCGCGTTGCCCGGGGATTTTCCTCCCTTTCACTGCTAAATAATAGAAGGATTAGCCGGCCTGAGCCGGAGAGGGCTCAGCGATGTGGAGACTCCGTCAGAGAGTTTTTAAAGGGACAGCGAGCTTAAAGGATCAATCCACCCAAAAGTGAGATTTCCTGTAAGTAGTTTGTGTCTCTGCCCCTCCCACAATGGGGAGATTTCCTCCAGTAGTTTGTGTCTCTGCCCCTCCCACAATGGGGAGATTTCCTGCAGTAGTTTGTGTCTCTGCCCCTCCCACAATGGGGAGGTTTCCCTGCAGTAGTTTGTGTCTCTGCCCCTCCCACAATGGGGAGATTTCCCTGCAGTAGTTTGTGTCTCTGCCCCTCCCACAATGGGGAGATTTCCTGCAGTAGTTTGTGTCTGCCCCTCCCACAATAGTGAGATTTCCCTGCAGTAATTTGTGTCTCTGCCCCTCCCACAATGGGGAGATTTCCCTGCAGTAGTTTGTGTCTCTGCCCCTCCCACAATGGGGAGATTTCCCTGCAGTAGTTTGTGTCTCTGCCCCTCCCACAATGGGGAGATTTCCTGTAGTAGTTTGTGTCTCTGCCCCTCCCACAATGATATTTCCTGCAGTAGTTTGTGTCTCTGCCCCTCCCACAATGGGGAGATTTCCCTGCAGTAGTTTGTGTCTCTGCCCCTCCCACAATGGGGAGATTTCCCCCAGTAGTTTGTATCTCTGCCCCTCCCACAATGGGGAGATTTCCTGCAGTAGTTTGTGTCTCTGCCCCTCCCACAATGATGAGATTTCCTGCAGTAGTTTGTGTCTCTGCCCCTCCCACAATGGGGAGATTTCCTGCAGTAGTTTGTGTCTCTGCCCCTCCCACAATGGGGGGATCTCCCTGCAGTAGTTTGTGTCTCTGCCCCTCCCACAATGATGAGGTTTCCTGCAGTAGTTTGTGTCTCTGCCCCTCCCACAATGAGGAGATTTCCTGCAGTAGTTTGTGTCTCTGCCCCTCCCACAATGGGGGGATCTCCCTGCAGTAGTTTGTGTCTCTGCCCCTCCCACAATGGGGAGATTTCCTGCAGTAGTTTGTGTCTCTGCCCCTCCCACAATGGGGAGATTTCCTGCAGTAGTTTGTGTCTCCCTTTAATAAGCAGTTCATAAACCCCCCATCCACCAATCAGATTAAACATTGCAGCCGTTATATCTGTGAGAGATGGATTCTGATTGGTTGTTGTGTCGGATGGAATTTTTTCCGTATTGAATGGATTTGGCAGAATTCGGATTCAGGGAAGATGGAGTCCGGAGTCCCCCCCGTGTCTGGGTGTCTATCTGGTGCTGCCGTCTCAGCGCGGTAAACAAGGGGCGCCGCAGTTCCCTCCGCTGCCCCAGCTCCGCGCCAGACTCCATTTCTGCAGGTAGTTTCCACGGCAACAGGCAGGGTGGTCAGATGCATGTGACCGCGGCCTCCCAGGCGGCTGATTATTCACGACGTGTGAGAGGAGCCGAGAGCGCGGCTAGGAGCCGACCCGTCACCCAAGACTGCCCCGAGATTCCCCTTCCCCCGACCCGACTGCCCAACATTGATACCTATCGGGGGAGGGCGGAGCTCTGCGCACAATTCATTGCCACCTGGCCTTTCTAAAGTGACGTAATGTGATCGGTTGCCGGGGGTTACCGCAGTTTGCGTGTCATCATTAATCTTTGCATCAGTAATTAAGTCTGATTATATCATTTTTACGTCGGTTCAGAGCGACCAAAGAGGAGGCGTGGTCACCCAATCCTCTTCTCTCCTCCCATTCTTCTCTTCCTATTCTATCCCCCTCTTTCCTTTTCCTTCTTCTACATTCCCTTACCTTTCCCTTCCTCTCCCTTCCTCTCCCTTCCTATTCTCCTTTTCCTCTCTCTTCCTTTTTCCTCCAATCATTGCCCTTCCTGTCCTCTCTCTTCCTTTTTCCTCCAATCATTGCCCTTCCTGTCCTCTCTCTTCCTTTTTCCTCCAATCATTGCCCTTCCTGTCCTCTCTCTTCCCTTTTCCCCAATTGTTGCCCTTCCTGTCCTCTCTCTTCCTTTTTCCCCAATTGTTGCCCATCCTGTCCTCTCTCTTCGTTTTCCTCCAGTTGTTGCCCTTCCTGTCCTCTCTCTTCCTTTTTCCCCAATCATTGCCCTTCCTGTCCTCTCTCTTCCTTTTTCCCCAATCGTTGCCCTTCCTGTCCTCTCTCTTCCTTTTCCTCCAGTTGTTGCCCTTCCTGTCCTCTCTCTTCCTTTTTCTCCCATTGTTGCCCTTCCTGTCCTCTCTCTTCCTTTTTCCCCAATTGTTGCCCTTCCTGTCCTCTCTCTTCCCTTTTCCCCAATTGTTGCCCTTCCTGTCCTTTCTATTCCTTTCTACCCAGTCATTGCCCTTCCTGTCCTTTCTCTTCCCTTTTCCCCAATTGTTGCCCTTCCTGTCCTATCTCTTAATTTTCCTCCAATCATTGCCCTTCCTGTCCTCTCTCTTAATTTTCCTCCAATCATTGCCCTTCCTTTTCCTCCAATTGTTGCCCTTCCTGTCCTCTCTCTTCCCTTTTCCCCAATTGTTGCCCTTCCTGTCCTCTCTCTTCCTTTTTCCCCAATCGTTGCCCTTCCAGTCCTCTCTCTACCTTTTCCTCCAGTTGTTGCCCTTCCTGTCCTCTCTCTTCCTTTTTCCCCAATTGTTGCCCTTCCTGTCCTCTCTCTACCTTTTCCTCCAGTTGTTGCCCTTCCTGTCCTCTCTCTTCCTTTTTCTCCCATTGTTGCCCTTCCTGTCCTCTCTCTTCCCTTTTCCCCAATTGTTGCCCTTCCTGTCCTCTCTATTCCTTTCTACCCAGTCATTGCCCTTCCTGTCCTCTCTCTTCCTTTTTCCCCAATCATTGCCCTTCCTGTCCTCTCTCTTCCTTTTTCCCCAATCATTGCCCTTCCTGTCCTCTCTATTCCTTTCTACCCAATTGTTGCCCTTCCTGTCCTCTCTATTCCTTTCTACCCAATTGTTGCCCTTCCTGTCCTCTCTCTTCCTTTTCCTCCAATCATTGCCCTTCCTGTCCTCTCTCTTCCTTTTCCTCCAATCATTGCCCTTCCTGTCCTCTCTTTTCCTTTTCCTCCAATCATGGCCCTTCCTGTCCTCTCTCTTCCTTTTCCTCTAATCATTGCCCTTCCTGTCCTCTCTCTTCCTTGTTCCTCCAATCATTGTCCTTCCCATCGTCTCCTTAATTTCCCCCAATCATTGCCAGACAGGAAGTGAGAGGAACGTCTATGTCCCATTTTCCGTTTTTTCCCCCTCACTGCCTGTCTGGTAAAGCTGTTGTCTGCAGGACAGGAAGTGAGGGGGAAATCTTTCTAATGGTGCACCAAATACCAGTAAAAAAAACTGATGGAGTTTTACATTTTTTTGCATTCTTTAAAAACGAGAATAAAAGATTTTGACTTGGACATACACTTTAAGTCCCTCCTCTCGTCGGTTTAAGCCACGCCCACTCGTATTAGCTCCACCCTGCATGTATTCGCTATCAATGTGTAAGTCTGTGAACGGGTCCGGTGTTACAGACAGGCAAGCCTTTCCCCAATCAGAACCCAGGTCAGTGTAGGCCTTACTCCCGGTCCTTCCCGAAATCCGCGAATACCTTCATCCGATCGAGTGCAGCCCACGTCGGGACAGGTGGACTAGCCTGCCAAGGCAGCGCCATGCTGCAATTATACCCCCTCCCCCATCCTAAATAATAACATTTCTCATACAACGTCATTATCTCCATTTCATCGTCTCGTCCGGTGCGACGGATACGATTTCGGCGTTGCGGCGCACAGCAGTCAATTAGGTGCTTTCAGCCCACGCAGCCATTAATTATATTTGCGCTTATTAAATGTTCATTCTTTATTTACTGCGGGATCCGGATGCAGCTCCCGGGTGGCGCCCTTGGGGGGGGGGGGGCGGGCGCTCTCTGTGTGGGAGTCGGGCGCGTACTTTGTTGTGTGTTAGGAGCCGTATTTAGATTTGTGCGCAATAAATAAAGTTCTGTGAAGACACGCGGGGGGTCCCGTAAAACGTTTCCCTTTTTTTATTTTATTACCAAGATGGTGATCAGAAGACGACTTCCATTATCAGCCGGCTGGAGGTGGCAATCGCCTCCTCCTTCCTCTCCATTCCTCTATTCCCCATTACCCTCCTCTCCTATACTCCCCTCTCCTCTATTCCCCACCCTCTATCTATTCCCCATTACTCCTGTCCTCCCTCCTACTCCCCCTCTCCTCTATTCCCCATCCTTTCCTACTCCCCTCTCCTCTGTTCCCCATTACCCTCCTCTCCTCCTTTCCTATACATTACCCTCCTCTCCTCCTTTCCTATAACTCCTTTCCTATACTCCCCCCTCCTCTATTCCCCATTACCCTCCTCTCCTCCTTCCTCTCCACTCCTCTATTCCCCATTACCCTCCTCTCCTATACTCCCCTCTCCTCTATTCCCCATTACCCTCCTCTCCTCCTTTCCTATACTCCCCTCTCCTCTATTCCCCATTACCCTCCTTTCCTATACTCCCCTCTCCTCTATTCCCCATTACCCTCCTCTCCTATACCTCTCCCCCCCTCTGTTCCCCCTCTCCTCTGTTCCCCATTACCCTCCTCCTTTCCTATACTCCCCTCTCCTCTGTTCCCCATTACCCTCCTCCTCCTCCTTCCTCCTATACTCCTCTCCTCCCATTACTCCCTTTCCTATATACTCCCCTCTCCTCTCCCCATTACCCTCCTCCCCTATATTTCCCCATTACCCTCCTCTCCTCCTTTCCTATACTCCCCTCTCCTCTGTTCCCCATTATCCCTATTCCCCATTACCTCCTCCTCCTTTCCTATTTCCCCTCTCCTCGTTACTCTCCCTCTCCTCCTATTCCCCATTACCCTCCTCCCTTTCCTATACTCCCCTCTCCTCTATTCCCCATTCCTCTCCTCCTTTCCTATACTCCCCCCTCTGTCTATTCCCCAATACCCTCCTCCTTTCCTACTCCTCCTTGTTCCCCATACCCCCTCCTTTCTACTCCCCTCTCCTCTGTTCCCCATTACCCTCCTCCTTTTACCCTTCTCTCCCTCCTCTCCATATCTGTTCCCCATTACCCCCTCCTTTCTATTCCCCATTACCATCCTCTCCTCCTCCTTTCCTATACCCCCCTCCTCTATTCCCCATTACCCTTCCTCTCCTCCTTTCCTATTCCCCATACTCCCCTACCCCCCTCCTCTATTCCCCATTACTCCCTCCTCTCCTCCTTTCCCTATACTTTCCTCCCCTCTCCTCTATTCCCCATTACCCTCCTCTCCTCCCTCCCCTTCCTATTCCCCATACCCTCCCTCCTCTCCCCCCTCCTCTATTCCCCAATACCCTTTTCTTCTCCTTTGCCATACCCCCTCCTCTATTCCCCATTACCCTCCTCTCCTATATTCCCCTCCCCCCTCCTCTATTCCCCATTACCCTCCTCTCCTATAGTCCCCCCTCCTCTATTCCCCATTACCCTCCTCTCCTATACTCCCCTCTCCTCTATTCCCCATTACCCTCCTCTCCTATAGTCCCCCCTCCTCTATTCCCCATTACCCTCCTCTCCTATAGTCCCCCCTCCTCTATTCCCCATTACCCTCCTCTCCTCCTTTCCTATACTCCCCTCTCCTCTATTCCCCATTACCCTCCTCTCCTATACTCCCCTCTCCTCTATTCCCCATTACCCTCCTCTCCTATACTCCCCTCTCCTCTATTCCCCATTACCCTCCTCTCCTATAGTCCCCCCTCCTCTATTCCCCATTACCCTCCTCTCCTATAGTCCCCCCTCCTCTATTCCCCATTACCCTCCTCTCCTATAGTCCCCCCTCCTCTATTACCCTCCTCTCCTCCTTTCCTATATTCCCCTCTCCTCTATTCCCCAATACCCTCCTCTCCTATACTCCCCCCTCCTCTATTCCCCATTACCCTCCTCTCCTCCTTTCCTATACTCCCCCCTCCTCTATTCCCCAATACCCTCCTCTCCTATACTCCCCCCTCCTCTATTCCCCATTACCCTCCTCTCCTTACTCCCCCCTCCCTCCTCTCCTCCTTTCTTATACTCCCCTCTCCTCTATTCCCCAATACCCTCCTCTCCTCCTTTCCTATACTCCCCTCTCCTTTATTCCCCATTACCCTCCTCTCCTCCTTTCCTATACTCCCCCCTCCTCTATTCCCCATTACCCTCCTGTCCTCCTTTCTTATACTCCCCTCTCCTCTATTCCCCATTACCCTCCTCTCCTCCTTTCCTATACTCCCCTCTCCTCTATTCCCCAATACCCTCCTCTCCAATACTTCCCCCTCCTCTATTCCCCATTACCCTCCTCTTCTCCTTTCCTATACTCCCCTCTCCTCTATTCCCCATTACCCTCCTCTCCTCCTTTCCTATACTCCCCTCTTCTCTATTCCCTATTACCCTCCTCTCTTATACTCCCCCCTTCTCTATTCCCCATTACCCTCCTCTCCTCCTTTCCTATGCTCCTCCCTCCTCTATTCCCCATTTCCTTCCTCTCCTCCTTTCCTATACTCCCCCCTCCTCTATTCCCCATTACCCTCCTATCCTCCTTTCCTATACTCCCCCCTCCTCTATTCCCCATTACCCTCCTATCCTCCTTTCCTATATACTCCCCCCTCCTCTATTACCCTTTCCTTTTCTCCACTTCCTTCATCTCCTCTCTTCATTTCTTGCTCTCTTTTCCTCTCCATTGCTCTCCTCTGCTCCCCTCCTCTTTTCTCCGCTCCTCTCTTCTTCTCTCCACTCTCCTCCGTTTCTCTCCTCCTCACTCCCTGTAGTTTCCCCTCCGTCATTATATCTTCATTCCCCTCTTGGGGGGGGGGGAGTGGGGTCGGTTGAGAGCGGACTGCACGGCGGTAAGGTGACGTCACCGCTCGTTATCTCCCATCCTCCGAGACTCAGCGCTCCCCGCTGCCATCTTCAGGTATTCCGGAGCGCTGATGTGCTGGTTGCCATGGAAACCTTCCCGGGTTTTTTTTAAACCGGCACAGACCTGATCTGATCCTGGAAATACCCGCGGTGACCCCGATCCCGAGGGCGCAGCGGGGTAAATCCCGGGAGGGTTCGGGGTAATCTCCGCTCATCCACCTCCCGGCCTGTTAACTCTCGAAAAACGGCCAACCCGCTGCGAGGAGCCGGGGATCTCCTTCACCACGCCGTCTGCCCGTTCCGCACTGTGGGGAGAACAAGTATTTGATACACGCCCGATTTTGCGGGTTTTATCACCTACAAAGCATGTAGAGGTCTGTCGTTTTTTCTCCAGATCCTTCAGGTTTCGGGGCAGTCGCTGGGCAATACGGACTGAGAGGCCAAGCCTAACCCCTGAGGGGCCAAGCCCAACCCCTGAGGGGCCAAGCCCAACCCGTCAAGTTCCTCCACCCCAAACACCCTCATCCATGTCTTTATGGACCTTGTTTTGGTACAGGGGAGGGGGGGGATTATGGTGTGGGGGTTGTTTTTATCAGGGGTTGGGCTTGGCTCCTCAGGGGTTGGGTTTGGCCCCTTAGTTCCAGTGAAGGGAACTCTTAAGGCGTCGGCCTACCAAGACATTTTGGACAATTTCATGGTCCCAACTTTGTGGGAAAAGTTTGGGGACGGTCCCAACATGACTACCCACCGGTGCACAAAGCAAGGTCCATAAAGACATGGAGGAGCGAGTTTGGGGTGGAGGAACTTGTCCTGACCTGCATAGAGTCCTGACCTCAACTCCAACAGAACACCTATGGGCCCCTTTAACATGGGCTTTCCAATCAGGTCCGTCTGTCTGTTTTTCAGGCGGACCTGATCGGACACTCCATTTTCCCCCAAATGGAGTGACAGATGTCAGCGGCAGGGCCGCCTTCAGGGGGGTACAGGCATTACACCTGTAAGGAGCCCGATGGTCCCCCCGGGGCCTTGGCTGGCCCCCCTCCCGTTTTTTTTTATTATTATTTATTTTTTTGCATCACACCTGTAAGGGGCCCGGTGGTCCCCAGGGCCCTCCTCCTGTGTTTTTTATTATACATTTTTTGCATTACACCCGTAAGGGGCCCCACTGTCCCCAGCACCCCCCGCTTATTACGAGACTTATTTTTTCGTCAGCACCCCCCCCCCCCCCCGGTTCTCTGCTCCAGGAGGGCCCCTTACCTAAAGCTGAAAGCTTCCCCAAAGGACAACCAAGCAGGCTCAATCCCGAGCCGCTGCTCTGAGTGTCAGAGCCACGCCTCGTCCCTTTCTCTTTTTATTGGCTCACTGACTGTGATTGACAGCAGTGGGAGCCAATGACTCCTGCTGCTGTCTCAGCCAATGAGGAGGGAGAGATCCCGCAATGGGCTGCGTGCTGATAATAAAAAAACATGAATGTGGTTAAATTCCCCCAGTATAATCCTTCCCCCCTCTAGGTCAGTCTGTCCCCCAGTATAATCCTTCCCCACCTTCAGGTCAGTCTGTCCCCCAGTATAATCCTTCCCCACCTTCAGGTCAGTCTGTCCCCCAGTATAATCCTTCCCCACCTTCAGGTCAGTCTGTCCCCCAGTATAATCCTTCCCTCCTCCAGGTCAATCTGTCCCCCAGTATAATCCTTTCCCCCTCCAGGTCAGTCTGTCCCAAAGTATAATCTTCCCCCCCTCCAGGTCAGCCTGTTACCCAGTATAATCTTTCCCCCCTCCAGGTCAGTCTGTCCCCCAGTATAATCCTTCCCCCCTCTAGGTCAGTCTGTCCCCCAGTATAATCCTTCCCTCCCTCCAGTCTGTCCCCCAGTATAATCCTTCCCCCCTCCAGGTCAGTCTGTCCCCCAGTATAATCCTTCCGCCCTCCAGGTCAGTCTGTCCCCCAGTATAATCCTTCCCTCCCTCCAGTCTGTCCCCCAGTATAATCCTTCCCCCCTCCGGGTCAGTCTGTCCCCCAGTATAATCCTTCCCCCCTCCAGGTCAGTCTGTCCCCCAGTATAATCCTTCCCTCCTCCAGGTCAATCTGTCCCCCAGTATAATCCTTCCCTCCTCCAGGTCAGTCTGTCCCCCAGTATAATCCTTCCCCCCTCCAGGTCAGTCTGTCCCAAAGTATAATCTTCCCCCCTCCAGGTCAGCCTGTTACCCAGTATAATCCTTCCCCACCTCCAGGTCAGTCTGTCCCCCAGTATAATCCTTCCCCCCTCTAGGTCAGTCTGTCCCCCAGTATAATCCTTCCCTCCCTCCAGTCTGTCCCCCAGTATAATCCTTCCCTCCCTCCAGTCTGTCCCCCAGTATAATCCTTCCCCACCTCCAGGTCAGTCTGTCCCCCAGTATAATCCTTCCGCCCTCCGGGTCAGTCTGTCCCCCAGTATAATCCTTCCCCCTTCTAGGTCAGTCTGTCCCCCAGTATAATCCTTCCCTCCCTCCAGTCTGTCCCCCAGTATAATCCTTCCCCACCTTCAGGTCAGTCTGTCCCCCAGTATAATCCTTCCCCACCTTCAGGTCAGTCTGTCCCCCAGTATAATCCTTCCCCACCTTCAGGTCAGTCTGTCCCCCAGTATAATCCTTCCCTCCCTCCAGTCTGTCCCCCAGTATAATCCTTCCCCCCTTTAGGTCAGTCTGTCCCCCAGTATAATCCTTCCCCCCTCCAGGTCAGTCTGTTCCCCAGTATAATCCTTCCCCACCTTCAGGTCAGTCTGTCCCCCAGTATAATCCTTCCCCACCTTCAGGTCAGTCTGTCCCCCAGTATAATCCTTCCCCACCTTCAGGTCAGTCTGTCCCCCAGTATAATCCTTCCCCACCTTCAGGTCAGTCTGTCCCCCAGTATAATCCTTCCCCCCTCCAGGTCAGTCTGTCCCAAAGTATAATCTTCCCCCCTCCAGGTCAGCCTGTTCCCCAGTATAATCCTTCCCCCCTCTAGGTCCAGAGTATAACCCGTCCCCTTTCCAGGTCAACCTGTCCGCCATTATAATCCTTCCCCCTTCCGGGTCAATCTGTCCCCCAGTATCATTCCCCCCCAGGTCAGTCTGTCCCCCCAGGTCCTTGGGGGGCCGTTTGGTATCTTTGCCCCGGGCGTTTGATGACCTTGTCCAGGCACTGGCCACACTGTACTGCGGTGCCATGCGATCCGGTACAGGAAAACGCACTGCCTTTGTGATCTGCGTTTGGGGCGTCATTAGGATTACATTGGCACCTGCAGTAGATGGCGCACCCGATGGTGTGCGGGAAACGCACACAGAGCGCAGGGTTTCCCGCACCGCATTCTGATGTGAACAGGTTCCTGGCTACTTTCCCGGTCCCTGCGGGAAGGTTCCCTCCTCAGCTGCGGTTCAGTGAGCAGTAAATTCAGTGCAGGTGCCCCCCCCCCCCTTCATTATGGGGTGGGAAATGAAAGCGATTTCTCTCTGAAAGGAGGGGGAGGGGAGGGGGGGACGGTCTCGTAGATCGGGCCTCCACATTTCAAGGTCTTCGTCCTCCATTATTAATCCTTCGACTTTCATGTCCCCGATCGATAATTCGATCCTTTTAGCAGCCATAAATGAGATTACGTCGCACCCTCCTCATTCACAGAACGGCGAGACATTTACACGTTGCGCATGTTAAGAACGATGGGGAGGGGGGGGCACCTTCCCGGTCCAGTGTGTCGCAATATCACGCGTGTTGTCACATCGAACGTTAACGCGCGTTGTGCGCCTTAGCGCATTGCAGCGCTGTTCATTTGATGGCGTCCCAACGTGCTAAGGCGGCGCAGCTCTGCATGCGTTTGCAGCGCACCGAAACGCACAGTAATGCGACGCGCTGTCAAAAATGGTCGCCGGCTTTTCTTTTTTTTTTTTGGACATTTTGGTGCATTGCATTCATTCAAATGGGCTGCGTTATTCCTGTGTGGACTTTACACCATACCACCAGGAGGTTAGGGGGAGGGGATTTGTGTTGGGAGGGGAAATTTAGGGGGGCAGCAGAGGATTTGATTTAAAGTGATTCGTGTTGGGAGGGGGGATGGGGGAAGATATGTGCTAGGAGGGGGAATTTTGGGGGTGTTTGTGCTAGAAAAGGTAATACAGTGGGGGAAGGGGGTTTGTGCTAGGAGCGGGGGGGGGGGGGGTCCTCTAGCAGGGTTGATTGAGGGTTTTTGTGATAGGAGGGGAAATTTTGTGGGGGAGGGGGGATTTGTGCCAGGTTGGGGGATTGGGGAGAATTTGTGCTGGTAAGGGGTGGGGGTGGGGGGTTGCGCTTAAAAGGGAAATATGAGGGGCAGAGGATTTGTACTAGAAGGGGAGAATTTTATTATGGGGGGGAAGAATCTGTGGTGGGGAATGATAAGATAATGGGGAGGGGCAGGAGGAGGAGCTGCCCTGGGCACTGCGATATCATCTGAGGTGGGGATACACCACAAGGAGGTTAGGGTGGAGGGGGTCTGTGTTGGGAGGGGAAATTTGGGGGCGGGGGGCAACAAAGAATTTGATTTGAAGAGATTTGTGTTGGGAGGGGGATGGGGGAAGATTTGTGCTAGAAAAGGTAATATGGTGAGGGGAAGGGGATTTTATTTAATTTTTTTGGTGGGGGGTGCGCTAACAGGGTTGATTGTGGGGTTTCGTGCTAGATGGGGCATCTGCCCTGGGCACTGTGATATCATCTGAGGTGGGGGTACACCACAAGGAGGTTAGGGGGACGGGATCTATGTTGGTAGGGGAAATTTGGGGGGGCAGCAGAGGATTTGATTTGAAGGGATTTGTGTTGCGCTAGCAGGGTTTATTGAGGGTTTTTGTGCCAGGAGGGGTAATTTTGGGGGGGGGGTATTTGTTCCAGGGTGGGGTATTGGGGAGAATTTGTGCTGGTAAAAGGTGGTGGTGGGGGTTGTGCTTAGAAGGGAAATATGAGGGGTAGAGGATTTGTACAATAAGGGGAGTATTTTATTGGGGGGGGGGGGGTGGATGAATTTGTAGTGGGGAATGATAATGGGGGGGGGGGGCAGCTGCCCTGGGCAGTGTGATATCATCTGAGGTGGGGGTACACCACAAGGAGGTTAGGGGAAGGGGATTTGTGTTGGGAGGGGAAATTTGGGGGGGGCAGCAGGGGATTTGATTTGAAGGGATTTGTGTTGGGAAGGGGGATGGGGGAAGATTTGTGCTAGGAGGTGGAATTTTGGGGTGTTCGTGCTAGAGAAGGTAATATGGTGGGGGGAGGGGGGCATGGAGCTGTGTGTGATATTATCCATGGTGCTATCAGGAGTCCGACTTTCCAGCACCGAGAAAACGGATCCAGAGATTATCATTCCCTTGATTAAATTGTTTCATGTTAATCCCCTGTGGCCCTTGTATGACCCCCTCCCCCCCTCTATCCCGGATAGACAAATTCTATCTATCTGAAAAATGACTGTTTTTAAGAAAATTCCAGGAGGGGGGGGGGGGGGGGGCGGAGCTCACATTTCTCAACCTGCACCAATCAGCTGCAACATTCTGACCACTGACAGGTAACTTGAATAACATCTCCCATTTTAAAGTGGGTGGGATATATTAGGCAGAAAGCCCAAAAAATGAGCAAGTGTGGGGATTGGGGCAATTTTGACAAGGACTAAATTGCAATGTGTAGGCGACGGGGTCAGAGCAACTTCAAAACTGCAGCTCTGGGGATGTTCCCGGCCTGCAGGGGTCGGGACCGACCAAAAGTGGTCCAAGGAAGGAAACTGGCCAACTGGGCAAAGGGTCATGGGAGCCCAAGGCTCATTGATGGAGGTGGGAGGGAAGGCTCATTGATGGAGGTGGGAGGGAAGGCTCATTGGTGAAGGTGAGGAGGGAAGGGTCATTGATGGAGGTGGGGGAGGGAAGGCTCATTGATGGAGGTGGGGGAGGGAAGGCTCATTGGTGGAGGTGAGGAGGGAGGCTCATTGGTGGAGGTGAGGAGGAAGGCTCATTGGTGGAGGTGGGGAGGGAAGGCTCATTAATGGAGGTAAGGAGGGAAGGCTCATTGGTGAAGGTGAGGAGGGAAGGGTCATTGATGGAGGTGGGGGAGGGAAGGCTCATTGATGGAGGTAAGGAGGGAAGGCTCATTGGTGGAGGTGAGGAGGGAAGGGTCATTGATGGAGGTGGGGGAGGGAAGGCTCATTGATGGAGGTGGGGAGGGAAGGGTCATTGATGGAGGTGGGGAGGGGAAGGCTCATTAATGGAGGTAAGGAGGGAAGGCTCATTGGTGGAGGTGAGGAGGGAAGGGTCATTGATGGAGGTGGGGGAGGGAAGGCTCATTGATGGAGGTGGGGGAGGGAAGGCTCATTGGTGGAGGTGAGGAGGGAAGGCTCATTGGTGGAGGTGGGGAGGGAAGGCTCATTAATGGAGGTAAGGAGGGAAGGCTCATTGGTGAAGGTGAGGAGGGAAGGGTCATTGATGGAGGTGGGGGAGGGAAGGCTCATTGATGGAGGTGGGGGAGGGAAGGCTCATTGGTGGAGGTGAGGAGGGAAGGCTCATTGGTGGAGGTGGGGAGGGAAGGCTCATTAATGGAGGTAAGGAGGGAAGGCTCATTGGTGGAGGTGAGGAGGGAAGGGTCATTGATGGAGGTGGGGGAGGGAAGGCTCATTGATGGAGGTGGGGAGGGAAGGGTCATTGATGGAGGTGGGGAGGGGAAGGCTCATTAATGGAGGTAAGGAGGGAAGGCTCATTGGTGGAGGTGAGGAGGGAAGGGTCATTGATGGAGGTGGGGGAGGGAAGGCTCATTGATGGAGGTGGGGGAGGGAAGGCTCATTGGTGGAGGTGAGGAGGGAAGGCTCATTGGTGGAGGTGAGGAGGGAAGGCTCATTGATTGAGGTGGGGAGGGAAGGCTCATTGATGGAGGTGGGGAGGGAAGGCTCATTAATGGAGGTGAGGAGGGAAGGCTCATTGGTGGAGGTGGGGGGAGGGAAGGCTCATTGATGGAGGTGAGGAGGGAAGGCTCATTGGTGGAGGGTGAGGAGGGAAGGCTCATTGGTGGAGGTGGGGAGGGAAGGCTCATTGATGGAGGTGGGGGAGGGAAGGCTCATTGGTGGAGGTGGGGAGGGAAGGCTCATTGGTGGAGGTGGGAGGAGGGAAGGCTCATTGATGGAGGTGAGGAGGGAAGGCTCATTGGTGGAGGTGAGGAGGGAAGGCTCATTGGTGGAGGTGAGGAGGGAAGGCTCATTGGTGGAGGTGAGGAGGGGAGGCTCATTGGTGGAGGTGGGGAGGGAAGGCTCATTGGTGGAGTGTGAGGAGGGAAGGCTCATTGGTGGAGGTGGGGAGGGAAGGCTCATTGGTGGAGGTGGGGAGGGAAGGCTCATTGGTGGAGGTGGGAGGAGGGAAGGCTCATTGATGGAGGTGAGGAGGGAAGGCTCATTGGTGGATGTGAGGAGGGAAGGCTCATTGGTGGAGGTGAGGAGGGAAGGCTCATTGGTGGAGGTGGGGAGGGAAGCCTCATTGATGGAGGTGGGGAGGGAAGGCTCATTGGTGGAGGTGGGGAGGGAAGGCTCATTGATGGAGGTGGGGAAGGGAAGGCTCATTGATGGAGGTGGGGGAGGAAGGGCTCATTGATGGAGGTGGGGAGGGAAGGCTCATTGGTGGAGGTGGGGAGGGAAGGCTCATTGGTGGAGGTGAGGAGGGAAGGCTCATTGGTGGAGGTGAGGAGGGAAGGCTCATTGGATGGAGGTGGGGAGGGAAGGCTCATTGGTGGAGGTGGGGAGGGAAGGCTCATTGGTGGAGGTGGGGAGGGAAGGCTCATTGATGGAGGTGGGGAGGGAAGGCTCATTGGTGGAGGTGGGGAGGGAAGGCTCATTGATGGAGGTGGGGAGGGAAGGCTCATTGATGGAGGTGGGGAGGGAAGGCTCATTGATGGAGGTGGGAGGGAAGGCTCATTGATGGAGGTGGGGAGGGAAGGCTCATTGGTGGAGGTGGGGAGGGAAGGCTCATTGATGGAGGTGGGGAGGGAAGGCTCATTGATGGAGGTGAGGAGGGAAGGCTCATTGGTGGAGGTGGGAGGAGGGAAGGCTCATTGATGGAGGTGGGGAGGGGAAGGCTCATTGATGGAGGTGGGAGGGAAGGCTCATTGATGGAGGTGGGGAGGGAAGGCTCATTGATGGAGGTGGGGAGGGAAGGCTCATTGATGGAGATGGGGAGGGAAGGCTCATTGATGGAGGTGGGGAGGGAAGGCATGGTGCCAGATACCACAGCGTGCCTTCAGAGGTCTAATGCAGTCTTTGCCTCCAGTTCTTCTAGAAATATTGTCAGGCTCCTGAGAGTCCACAGAGACGGAGGAAGAAGGGAAGAAAATCTCACCAAAGAGGTGGAAAATAATCACACAAAGGCCAGAAAATGATATTTAATAATAGAATCTCAAACACAAGAGCCCAGAACCCCCATGCATAGACCAGTTCCCACGTTCCTGCAAGTGATTTCCCCAAACCCGAATCCCCCCAATACGGCACAAAATATACCACACACACCACGTACTGCTACCACGTGGCTGGTTACATTCTCACAGAGAAGACTGGGCAGAGCTGGGCATGACTGGGGCACAGCCAGCCCCCTCCCCCCCATGCAGACTGACCACCACCCTTCCATTAATGGGAAGGAGATGCGGAAGGCTCACACGTCATCACGCACACACGCACACCCACGAGGCTGGAAGACCACCATATATACACACACGTAGATGACGCTACGTCACTAGAGACGGCAGGACGGACCACCATGAGCACAATGGGGGGGTGGAGAACCATGCGAAGAGCACGTGCCAGCAGACCACTGAGATGCTGAAATATAGAAGAGTAACAAAGAGAAATATGTCCGCTCAGCGATCCCCGTCCGGCCTACTTATCAAGAGCTCAGCCTAGAATACCTTGTCCAGGATGCCGACATTTAGGCGCGGTGTGTTCCACCGTGAGCCCGGACTGTGCCAGGAATCTTTTCCCACTACACCGATATTCTGGCAATCCTCCCCTGCCCACCCGTAGAACTTGCCCCCCTCCCCCCTTTACGGGGCCTTCTACCCACCTTTCCGCCATATTGGCTGTTTTGTGACAACTTTTTTCCCTGTTTCCTGTGACAACTTTTTAACCCTGTTTCCTTCTGTGAATTATACAGATATGCCCACCCTACACTCCGTGGAATCTCTTGGGCTTCATTGTCTGTAAAACACATCGGACGCTGCCTTGACAAGCTGGTCATGAAAGATAGTGGCGGCTGGTGATCAAACATTTTTTGGGGGGACGCAAACAAAAAAAACAAAACATCAATTGCAGCCTCACTGTGCCATCAAACAGTGGCGTCACTAGGGTGGGGCCAGAGGGGGCCATGGCCCCACCAATATTGTACTGTGCCACCTGGTTTCTAGCTGGCATCAAGAGCATCCACTGTGCCCATCAATTACAGCCACTGTGCCCATCAAACGCTGCCACTGTGCCATAAAATGTTGCAACTGTGCCATCCAATGCTGCCACTGTGCCATCCAATGCTGCCACTGTGCCATCCAATGCTGACACTGTGCCATGCTGCCACTGTGCCATCCAATGCTGACACTGTGCCATCCAATGCTGACACTGTGCCATCCAATGCTGACACTGTGCCATCCAATGCTGCCACTGTGCCATCCAATGCTGCCACTGTGCCATCCAATGCTGACACTGTGCCATCCAATGCTGCCACTGTGCCATCCAATGCTGCCACTGTGCCATCCAATGCTCCCAATGCTGCCACTGTGCCATCAAATGATGCCACTGTGCCATCCCTTCCACAGACACCAATGATGGGGCACCTTTCCTCCCACAGACACCAATTACGGGGCACCTTTCCTCCCACAGATACTAAATGATGGGACACCATTCCTCCCACTGACTCTAATAGAGGGGGTATCATTCCTCCCATAGGCACCAATAATGGGGCACCAATCCTACCTTGAATATCTATAATAAGGCACCATTTCTCCCACTGAAACCAATGATGGGGCATTGTTCCTTCCACTGAAACCAATGATGGGGCATTGTTCCTTCCACTGAAACCAATGATGGGGCACTGTCCGCTGTCTACCGACACTACGGCATTTTCTAATCCCACTAGCCACAGTCTGGCCCCTCTAAAGCCCCAAGGACAGTAAACTGGCCCTTTGTCCAGAAGGTTTGGGACCCCTGGTCTACACCAACATTAGTCTTCTTTTCTTTCATGCCATCCTAGGTTCAAAAGAACGAATGTAGCCGGGTTTTTTCTTTTTTTTTCAAGGGCTAAACTGTCAATTCCATGTGTGACCCCCTTACTGGGTGCTCCTTTTTATTTGCTTATACTGCAGTTAGGAATAGATAAAAAAAAAAATCTGAAGCAAATTCTATGATGGCCCTCCCTAGTCCTACTTCGACCATAGTTTTGCCCCCTTTCAGAGGTGGCTCTTTAATTAGGCGGTCGCCTAAGGCCTCGTTCTCACAGGGGCCTCGCGGCCGCCTAATTTTGCCTCTGCTTGAGTTTTTTTTTACCCATTACGGGCCCCCGTGTCTAAGCCTAGAGCCGCCCGTGATCCTTCCGCTCCCACTGGCCACCTTGGTACTTCATTGGGGTGCAGAAACCAGGCCCTAGAAAGGCAGCCCCCCTAACTGCTCCCCCTGCTGGCCGCACAATACATTCAGCGCCAACATGCAAAGACGTCACTTCAGACCAACCAAGACACTGAGAGAAACAGATAAACGTCTTCACGGAAAACAGCCATACCCACGACACGCAATGTTTTTTTTTTCCGCACCGCGCCTTTCGCCGCCTCTGCTACATACTGCTGGGGTTGTAGCACAGGACATTGAACTGCAGGTTCTCGTCCCAGTGCCGGAGCAAAACGAAGAGCTGCTGAGCCGCGGACTTGACCGTGGCCAGGGTGCGTCCCTCCGGGACCCGCTGCTTGCACAACCACCTGTCGGCCTTGGCGGCCAGAAGCTCCCACTCGGTGAAGTAAGCCGCGGAGTTGTTCTCCATCCAGGCCAGGGCCACGGCGGTGGCCCAGATCATGCTCTCCGGGTGAGACTTGCGTTGCTCCTCTATGCTCTCCATCCACGACTGCACCTCGGCGCCGTCAGACTCCGACCCCAGACCGCTGTCGGTGTGGATGGAGGAGGTGTCCTGTGCGCTGTCGGGGGAGGAGAACCGGCGGATAGGGAGGACCGGGAGGGACAGTTCGTTGTCCGTCTTTGAAGAGCGGGAAGGACTCTCCAGGCCGCTGCTCGATAAATGCCGCGTTCGGGTTTGTTGGGCGACGTCCTCCCCGAACCCATTGACTGCGGCCTGGAGGTCGTCTGCCGGTACCGACAGCTGGCTCGCGCCCGCGGGAAGGCTGGTGTCCTTTCGGGATGGAGAACCGTGAGACATGGGACTGAGAGCCGCGCGGTGGCTGCTGAAAGGGGAGGTCCACTTGAGTTTGTCCATCGGGATATTTGTGGCATCGGCAAAGGTCTGGTTCAGCAGGAAGCCGCCACAAGCCAGCTGCAGAGAGACCTACGAGGGAAATGACATTATTAGTTCAACCAGAAGATATCAACTGTTCCTCCCACTAATACTAATGGTGGGGCACTATTCCTCCCACTGACACCAATGATGGGACACTATTCCTCCCACTGACACCAATGATGGGACACTATTCCTCCCACTGATACCAATGATGGGAC
This sequence comes from Rana kukunoris, assembly GCA_029574335.1. NCBI lineage: Eukaryota > Metazoa > Chordata > Amphibia > Anura > Ranidae > Rana > Rana kukunoris. The sequence goes on from CM056058.1 coordinate 294,911, forward strand.
ACTATTCCTCCCACTGATACCAATAATGGGACACTATTCCTCCCACTGACACCAATGATGGGACACTATTCCTCCCACTGACACCAATGATGGGACACTATTCCTCCCACTGACACCAATGATGAGACACTGTTCCTCCCCACTGACACCAATGATGGGACACTATTCCTCCCACTGACACCAATGATGAGACACTATTCCTCCCACTGACACCAATGATGGGGCACTATTCCTCCTACTGACACCAATGATGGGGCACTATTCCTCCCACTGACACCAATAATGGGGCACTATTCCTCCCACTGACACCAATAATGGGGCACTATTCCTCCCACTGACACCAATAATGGGGCACTATTCCTCCCACTGACACCAATGATGGGACACTATTCCTCCCACTGACACCAATGATGGGACACTATTCCTCCCACTGACACCAATGATGAGACACTGTTCCTCCCCACTGACACCAATGATGGGACACTATTCCTCCCACTGACACCAATGATGAGACACTATTCCTCCCACTAATACCAATGATGGGTCACTATTCCTCCCACTGGCACCAATGATGGGTCACTATTCCTCCCACTGACACCAATGATGGGACACTATTCCTCCCACTGACACCAATGATGGGACACTATTCCTCCCACTGACACCAATGATGAGACACTGTTCCTCCCCACTGACACCAATGATGGGACACTATTCCTCCCACTGACACCAATGATGAGACACTGTTCCTCCCCACTGACACCAATGATGGGTCACTATTCCCCCCACTAATACCAATGATGGGTCACTATTCCTCCCACTGGCACCAATGATGGGACACTATTCCTCCCACTGACACCAATGATGGGGCACTATTCCTCCCACTAATACTAATGGTGGGGCACTATTCCCCCACTAATACCAATGATGGGACACTATTCCTCCCACTGGCACCAATGATGGGACACTATTCCTCCCACTGACACCAATGATGGGACACTATTCCTCCCACTGGCACCAATGATGGGACACTATTCCTCCCACTGACACCAATGATGGGACACTATTCCTCCCACTGGCACCAATGATGGGACACTATTCCTCACACTGACACCAATGATGGGACACTATTCCTCCCACTGACACCAATGATGGGACACTATTCCTCCCACTGACACCAATGATGGGTCACTATTCCTCCCACTGACACCAATGATGGGACACTATTCCTCCCACTGACACCAATGATGGGTCACTATTCCTCCCACTGACACCAATGATGGGGCACTATTCCTCCCACTGACACCAATGATGGGACACTAATCCTCCCACTGACACCAATGATGGGACACTATTCCTCCCACTGACACCAATGATGGGTCACTATTCCTCCCACTGACACCAATGATGGGACACTATTCCTCCCACTGACACCAATGATGGGTCACTATTCCTCCCACTGACACCAATGATGGGACACTATTCCTCCCACTGACACCAATGATGGGTCACTATTCCTCCCACTGACACCAATGATGGGACACTATTCCTCCCACTGACACCAATGATGGGACACTATTCCTCCCACTGACACCAATGATGGGACACTATTCCTCCCACTGACACCAATGATGGGACACTATTCCTCCCACTGACACCAATGATGGGACACTATTCCTCCCACTGACACCAATGATGGGACACTATTCCTCTCACTGACACCAATGATGGGTCACTATTCCTCCCACTGACACCAATGATGGGACACTACTCCTCCCACTGACACCAATGATGGGTCACTATTCCTCCCACTGACACCAATGATGGGACACTATTCCTCCCACTGACACCAATGATGGGACACTATTCCTCCCACTGACACCAATGATGGGACACTATTCCTCCCACTGACACCAATGATGGGGCACTATTCCTCCCACTGACACCAATGATGGGGCACTATACCATGCTGCAGATGAACGAGTGTCGTAAAGCCTTTCAAAGAAATTGATCCTGAGGGTTGGTATAACGTCTGTACAGGTAAAACAGCCGCACTCGAGATAAACGCCCCCCCCATGCCGGTGCTCCGGCCCCTGATGGGCCCTCAGCTCTATGTTGGCCACTATGAAGTAATAAGCTGGCAGTACATTGGTACAGCCCGACTGTTCACCTTACCAGAGGTAAATAATCGATGTTCTTCTCGCTCTCGCTCTCATCGCTGCCTTTCCCCGGAGATTTAATCATAAATCCCTTCGCTGCGCGGGTCAGGAGCCGGGTCTTGTTCAGAGACAGCCTGTAAAGAGAGAGGAGATGAGGGATTTGCTTGGGGGGGGGGGAGGAGGGGGTGAACTGTCACTTATCACCGGCTGGACCGCCTTACCTGGCAGCAAAAAGACTTTCTATGGACCTCTGAGAATGGGAGGAGGAGACGGAAGGGCTGCGTTGGGCACCTACAGGAACGAAGAATGAAGAACGCTCAGTTCTCCGACAATGGAAAACATTAATTCAGCAAGATTTTCAGTGTGCATCCAGATAAAGACGCTGGTGGCACACCGTGTAATTCAAAATGGAGCCCCTCTACTGCTATAAGCTACTGGTCTCCGAGCCTGACCCCTGACACAGCCGAATGGGGGTGACCCCCAACATAAAGGACACATGAAACAAACTTTATTTTTTTTTTGCCTGTAAGTGACCTGCAACCTCTTGTCACATGACTCAGAGCAGCCTTTCTCTATGAGAGCCCTAGAGGGCGGTATAGAACCCGGGAACACTAAGATGCTTTTTCACAATTCGGGTCCTTCAACAACAAAAAATAAGTATTCCTGCGGCTTTAGGGATTTGGAAAACAGTTGAACACAAGGATAAGAAAAAATTCTTTGGGTTGCACCAGAAAAAGAGCCAAGAAAACAACTCAAAGGAACGTTTTGTGATTTTTCTTATGTTTGATACATCCGAAACTTTCCTTTTAGATTTTTATAAACCTTTTTTTATAAGTTGATGTACCTAAGTTACAATTTAATTATTCTGAGATTTAAGGTGTTTTTTATGTCAGTCCTGAGGAAGCGGGAGATCTTTGGGCCCCCCGAAATGCGTTGGCCGACGGGTTTTTTCCTTTCCATGGTCGCTTGCTGCTCTAATAAATCCCTTTTGGACTCTTTTTCTGGTGCTACTGTATATAGTCTACTCAATTTGGGTGACCCCTTTTTTTTCGAGGGGCTCCCACTTCGTGTAGGTCACGGAATCCCAAGATATTTGGATCCACCAAGGACCTCCCTTTTACTGGTGAAGGGTTAATATTCAGCACTCTCCCCCCCCCCCTCACCTTGTCTAAAGATAAGAAGGAAGTTAGAGAAGGTCACCTGGCGCAGTCCATGTCTTCCCGTTGTAGGACATACCTTGTGGAAAGCTGCATCGCTCCCATCCCGAGGAAACGGGGGTAGTGCAGGGTGAGGTCGCTGTCTCATCCACATCTACGGTGGAAGACAAACAAACTAAGCTGGCTTTTTATCACCCTTTGGATACAGTAAATCGATCAATAAACCAAAGAAAGAGAAAAGATACTAATGGAGTAGCAAAAAAAAAAAGTCTATCACTATGGCCAATGGCCACTACTCCTTCTACTTGACCTCAATGTGGCCTTTGATACTGTTGACCACCCGTTCCTTCTCAATGAACTCCGTTCCCTTGGCCTTCAAGATTCTTCTCTATCCTTGTTCTCCTCCTACATATCAGTGTTACCTACAACTTTGTCTCCTCCTCTCCACTTCCTCTTTCTGTAGGGGTCCCCCCAAGGCTCTTTGTCTCCTCCTCTCCACTTCCTCTTTCTGTAGGGGTCCCCCCAAGGCTCTTTGTCTCCTCCTCTCCACTTCCTCTTTCTGTAGGGGTCCCCCCAAGGCTCTTTGTCTCCTCCTCTCCACTTCCTCTTTCTGTAGGGGTCCCCCCAAGGCTCTTTGTCTCCTCCTCTCCACTTCCTCTTTCTGTAGGGGTCCCCCCAAGGCTCTGTTCTTGGACCCTCTTCTCTTCTTCATCTACACCTCCTCCCTTAGTCACTTGAGAACTTTCCACGGGCTTCCAATACCACCTCTACGCCGATGAAACCCAAATCTATCGGTCTCTTCCTGACCTCACTCCTCACGTCGTCAGTCCCCTCTCACATTACTGACGTCTCAGCATGGATGTCGCACCACTTTCTTAAACGAAATCTCTCTAAAACCGAACCGATAAAAAATGTCTCCCCCCGCCCGTGCCCCCCTCCATGATTTTTCCATCAAAACCTACAATGCAACCATCAATCCCTCCCGTCATGCTAGGGTACTAGGTGTAATCCTTGGCACCCCAGAACTACATTTCCCATGATGCTCATGCATTCTGCAGTGTAGTTGAGCATCATGGGAAATGTAGTTCCAAAACATCAGGGGTGCCAAGGTTCACCATCACTGCTCTATAACTTTAGGTACGTCGATGACGTTGGTATTTTTAGTGGTAGTAATCTTATGCCCAACCCATGACAATGATGTTCCTGCCTAGATTTTTACATGATTGCTCATTAAATTAAGGGGACAGAAAGAGTTTGAGATTTACCCATGACCCTAGCCAGTTTTTAGTTATAGTAAGAGTCTCTACAGCTATAGGTACGTCGATGACGTTGGTATTTTTGGTGGTAGTGATCTTATGGCCATCTTTGACAATGATGTTCCTGACTATAATTTTACATGATTGCACATTAAATTAAGGGGACAGAAAGAGTCTCAGATTTAACCATGATCCTGGCCAGTCCTTAGTTATGATAGGAGTCTCTACAGCTATAGGTACGTCGATGATGTTGGTAATTTTGGTGGTGGAGTGATCTTATGCCCATCATGGACAGTGATGTTCCTGCCTAGTTTATTACACAATTGCTCTTAAAAATAAAGACAATAAAATACGTCTTAGATTTAACCAAGACCCTGGCCAGTACATAGTTATGATAAGAGCCTTTACAGCCATAGGTACGTCGATGATGTTGGTATTTTTGGATAACCCGGAAAACCCAGATGCATGATTACAAGCCCGAACTTTCCGGGTGAATCCCCGAACAGGTGGCAACCGTACCGGTGGGTCAGCTTGGATGCATTTGTAAAGAGAAGGGGAATTTCTGAGACTACAGGGGCAGGGGTATGTACAAATAGGCATGTCGAGTTTCTCTACAAGTAGAGTTTTTTCTTTTTAAGGCTGCAATAGAAGCTTACTGAAAAATCGGTCTTCTGTCGGTTCCGACACGCACGTGGACTGGGAGCGCCCGAGGCCGATGGAGAATCCTCGTAGGCGGCGACTTCCGGAGCTCAGGCTCCTCTGGGAACCCTGCTTAAGTGCGGCACCTAGCAGGGAATGAGCGCATCCTCTTCAGTCAGGGGGGAGGGGCCTCCAGACAAGGACAGAAAGAGAGAGAGAGAGAGGACCAGACGAGAGACGCACAGTTAACACGACAGAAGGACGGGCTGCAGGACACGGTGGGGTGGGGGGCGGGGTCAAGAACTAAGACACAAGAGGAAGGCAAACATAGAACTCAGATAAAAGACGAACAGTGCTGGCGACTACCGAGGCTGGCAGCGCACAGCGACACGCAATGTCTAAGTACTGCGCCTCTACCTGTGTTGGCGTACTCCACGACGCTGGGCAGGTACGAGTTGCTGCTCAGGTCGACGGGGACGAAGGCCGTGTACTTGCTGATGACGTTGCAGGCTTTGCTGGCGTTGATGGCGTTCAGCTGGAACCTTCGCCCGATTCCTGTGAAAACACACGTAGGAAATAATCAGGGGTGGGGGGAGGGGGGTGTGGTTAAGTCACTTGGTAGTATGATGTCATCATAAATGCTTGATGACCATTGGTAGTATGATGTCACGCTACATCAGAGGCGGCTCTCTAATTAGGCAAATAAGTCGGTCGCCTAAGTAGGGTGTCCCGGATTGCCCGGGACTGTCCCGCAATTGACATGTCTGTCCCGGGATCCCGGGCACCTTCATTCTGGGACAATACAGTGTCCCGGAATGAAATGGAGGACACAGCCACCCCCTACTAAGTAATAACTACATTTCCAGAACTGGTTGCTAGGGCCGGCGGTGCCTGGCATCTTGCAACCAGTGACAATTTACTCTCAGACAGGCGGGGAGCGAGGCCTGCGCCTAGTGCATCACTGCTGTCCCCGCCCACCTCGGCACCTCCTCCTTCTCCGGCACCCAGTGGCAAGCAGCACTCTCCAGATAGTGACGCCACTCTTTTCCTTCTACGCACGTGGGAGTGACAGCAGCACTGCATCTGGTGGCAGGCTATGGGTGGCAAGCGGCATTGCATCTGGTGGCAAGTGGCACATTCACCTGACAAATAACCCGCCACCAAATTCCCCATCAACCCCGAGACTACATTACCCCCCGCCCCCCCCCCCTCATCTTTTTTTGGGGAAGATGAGAGAGGGGGGTGTGTCCCTGAATGGCAGTTTTTAAATGTGGTCACCCTACGCCTAAGGCCTTGCACTTTCAGGGGACTCTCGGCCGCCTAATGTGTGTGATAGAATGGGAGGGAATGTCCCCGGTCAGTGTCCCCCAAGATGGCAGGGTGAGCGGGCCGAGCTGGTAAAGGATTACCATCTTTCTTATACAGCGCTGCCTGCTGAAGATGAATTGTACAGGAGGAGGCGGAGCTTCCGGCGTTAGTATTTTTTTTATCGCTTGAATTATTTTTCCCATCATGGGCGTGAGTGGGGCCTCATGTCTAAGTTTTGCCTAAGGCCTCACAAAGCCTAGAGCCACCTCTGCGCTACATTATGATGTCATCACATATGTGGCTTTATAATGTTCTCTTTTTCTCGCTGCCTTTATCATCTCTCCTCCCTATATGGCTCCACCCCAGGCCATCCCAGGAACTCTATATTAACCACTGCACTGCTGGTCTGCTGTGCTGATCAACGCTGTTTGTTAGCTTTGTGTATCGACTTTGGCTTGTCTCCGACTACTCCTGTTTGCCTGTGACCCTGACCCTTGGCCTGCCCCTTGGTTATCCTCGTCTGCTTGTTGCCCCGACCTCGGCTTACCCTTTACTATTGCTTGTGTCCTGAGTGGCTGCTTCCCCTCTCTCCCTACGTAGCGTGACCTAGGGGACTCCGGGGGCCGCGACCTGGACCCAGTTGCAGCGAAGGCCATCCTCACCACTAGAGGCTCTGGTGAATACCAACTGGGTCTTAGACTCTGTGCCCTAGGGAATCTTAGGCTCAAAGCTTCCTATAGGATCCCTGTCTGTGCCCCAGCGAACCTCTCCGCCATAACCACTCTGTGATTCATCCGCAGCAGTCTGCTATAGGGTTCACTACCTCGTGGTGCACCCCTGCCTCCAATGGGGTGCACTTGTCACCTGACCACAGGTGACCTGACACTCTCATTACTCTGGTACCCCAGCAGTGCGAGATGAAAGGAAATCTAGACAATATAACATTTTTGTGAATACCGAGCATTGTAACTGTATAGAATGATGTCATAGTGTATTGTGATCTCACCCAATAGGATGACATCAAGCTTCAGTCTTTATGGTAGCGCCACGTTATAGGATGATGTACTTTATTCTGTATGGTGATGTCATACCTTGGACTGTATGGTGATGTCACGTTATGGAATGATGACATCACTTGGGACTGAAAATGATGTCATTCTATCATTTATAGCCCATTCAGCAGACCACAGAGGACAAGAAATATTCTCAATAGAAGAAGAGGAAATATAAAGAATCTGTCAGATATTTCCCGGGAACTCCCGGCCTCCCTCTCCCCTCCCCCGTATGAAATGCCCTTTTAGTGTTATTGAGGATTCCGGAACAATCTTCTCCTCGCCCTTGTGTAGGGCGGCGGGGAGATTGCGTTCACCTGTCAGCTCCTGTCTCTTCTCACGTCGTCTATGAATTTTTCATGCATGAAGATCAGCGGGGGATGTGTCCAGTCCGAGGTGAGTGAGTGGAAGAAGGAAGCCTCCCCCTTCCCCCCGTCCACCGCCAACCTGCATCAGCTGGAAGATGTAGAGAGGCGAGGCCTGCTCTTGGGATGGGACATGTGACCTTCTCCCAAAAGCCACCAAAGGTTGACATGATCACCACCAGGCTGTCCACAGGCTGGGAAGCTCCTTTATAGCTCTGCTGGGGAGGAGAGAGGATCAGAGAGGAGGAGCCAGTGGCAGCTGATTGGATGACACACTAGAGATCAGCTGTGTTTGCACACGCCCACAGGGAGCCACTGGCCAGAAATCACCACCTAGGCGCCCTCCATCACTGTGATCTTCCAAGCAGCAGGCTGATAATACAGAATTCAGGAAGACACAAGAGACTTAAAATATAATATAAGAGAGAATTCAGACTACTATCCAGCTCAGTGGTCCCCAAACTGCGGCCCAGGAGCCGGATGTGGCCCTTTGTATCCCTTTATCTGGCCCTTGGGGCACTATTTCATTCACTAATGCCAAACATGGGATGATGGGATGTAGGCATAATGCACCCCCCCATTGACACCAGTGATGGGGCACAATTCCTCCCACTGACACCAAAGATGAGGCACTATTCCTCTCACTGTAACCAATGATGAGGCACTATTCCTCCCACTAACACCAAAGATGAGGCACTATTCCTCCCACTAACACCAATGATGGGCACTTTTCCTTCCACTGACACAAATGATGGGGCACTATTCCTCTCTCTTACACCAATGATGAGGAACTATTTCTCCCACTTACAGTAATGATGGGGCACTATGACCCCCCGCTGACGCCAATGATGGGGCACTATTCCTCCAACTGATACCAATGATGGGGCAGTATTCCTCCAACTGACACCAATGATGGGGCACTATTCCTTCCACTGACACCAACGATGGGGCACTATTCCTTCCACTGACACCAAAGATGAGGCATTAATTATTCCCACTGACATCTGGACCTATTTCACTCTTAGTGGTCACAGTCTGGCCCCCTTAAAGTCTCAAGGACAGTAAACTGGCCCCCTGGAAAGTTTGGGGACCCCTGATCCAGCTGATGGTACATAGGATAATTAGAGATCAGATGACTCGTTCCATCTCTCTATACTTTTTCCAAATGCTGCAAAATGGCAATAAAATTGTATTAACTGGTACAGACGACCTACTTAATAAGCGATGTGTACCATGCTCGGAGGCGGCTCTCTAATTAGGCAAAAAAGGCGGCCGCCTAAAGCCTCGCGCTCCCAGGGGCCTCGCGGCCACCTAATTTGCCTGATATGTGTGGGAGAATGAGAGGGAATGTCCCCATGCTGGCCAATTTATATGCAGCTCAGTCCATCCTGCTGTCGCGCAACTGCAAGTGGACATGTAGGGAATTGATGTGGATGAATCTACATGGGATGGGGCCACACAGAAACAAAATTAAGGGGCCCCCAGTTTCTCTAATCCTCATCCCAAAGGCAGTTCCTCAAGTGTTCTTAAATATCAAATGCTTTCATTCCAATCATATAGAAGTTCCTAAAACATCTATCCAATCATTTTACCCAAAAGCCACTACTGCCTGTATAAATGAGTGACCAGACACGGGGGGGGGGGGGGGCCCACAGCAGTTGTATGGTCTGCTCTGTCTGGAGGGCCACTTTCGGAACTGGGCCAGCTTGGGTAGGACCTGACCGTCTCATTACCATGCTCGATCTCGCTCTCCCTCTCCGCCAGCTGCTCGAAGTCTCGGATGATGGATTTGGCGGCCAAGTGGTGGAAGGTCTCGTTCCACAGGTCGCTCTCGTCGTCGTCTTCTCGGTTTTCGCGCTCTCTGAAGAGCTCTTGGATGTCGAAGGCGATCTCCCACTGGACCGGATGGTTGCCCCTTAGGCCCCTGACCACGGCTTTGCATGCGGACGGTGGGTGGGGGGCCGGGCTGCGGTTCCCGGGCACCGGGTCTTGGCTGAATGGCTCGGAGACCATCTCCGTCTCAAAGGTGAAGCACGGGTGGTGGCAATCTGTGGAAGAAACACATCGAGGGGGACGAACGATGCCTTAGTTTGAGTCTTGGCAAATCAATATTTTTTTTTATTGCACAGCGCTCTAAGTCTAACATGTTTCAGGCACTTAGGGGGGGGGGGGCTAAGGGATAAAGGGAGAGCACAAGGAGGGTTCTACCACATTGTTACCATTGTCAAATTTATACTGTTCTAGGAAGCTCTACACTTGCTTGGGGGTGAGTGGGAGGTGGGTATGGGGTGGGACCAAGGACGGTGCTCAGGTGTGGGTGGGAGGTGTGACCAAGAGACGGTGCTCGTGGGTGGGAGATGGTTAGGGGGGTGGAACCAAGGGACGGTGCTCGTGGGTGGGAGATAGGTAGGGGGCTGGAACAAAGGGACGGTGCTCGTGGGTGGGAGATGGGTAGGGGGGTGGAACCAAGGGACGGTGCTCGTGGGTGGGAGATAGGTAGGGGGCTGGAACCAAGGGACGGTGCTCGTGGGAGGTGGGTAGGGGGGTGGAACCAAGAGATGGTGCTCTCTAGTGGGTGGGAGATAGGTAGGGGGGTGGAACCAAGGGATGGTACTCGGGTAAGGGTGGGAGGTGGGAAGGGGGTGGAACCAAGGAATGGTGCTCGCGGGTGGGTAGGGGGTGGAACCAAGGGATGGTGCTCAGGAGTGAAACCAAGACACTTACCATTGTCAAATTTATACTGTTCTAGGAAGCTTTACACTTGCTCGGGGGTGAGTGGGAGGTGGGTAGGGCTTGGAACCAAGGGACGGTGCTTGTGGGTGGGAGATGGGTAAGGGGGTGGTACGAAGGGACGATGCTCAGGTGTGGGTGCGAGGTGGGACCAAGAGACGGTGCTCGTGGGTGGGAGATGGGTAGGGGGGTGGAACCAAGAGATGGTGCTCTCGAGTGGGTGGGAGATAGGTAGGGGTGTGGAACCAAGGGATGGTACTCGGGTAAGGGTGGGAGGTGGGAAGAGGGTGGAACCAAGGAATGGTGCTCGCAGGTGTGGGTGGGAGGTGGGTAGGGGGTGGAACCAAGGGATGTTGCTCAGGAGTGAAACCAAGACACTTACCATTGTCAAATTTATACTGTTCTAGGTAGCTCTACACTTGCTCGGAGGTGGGTGGGGGGTGGAACCAAGGGATGGTGCTTGTGGGTTGGAGATGGTTAGGGGGGTGGGACCAAGGGACGGTGCATGAGGGGGGTGGAAGGTGGGTACGGTGTGGAACCAAGGGATGGTGCTCACAAGTGGGTGGGAGGTAGGTAGGGGGTGGAACCAAGGGATGGTGCTGGCAGGTGGGTGGAAGGTAGGTAGGGGGTGGAACTAAGGGATGGGTGGGAGGTGGGTAGGGGGTTGAACCAAGGGACGGTGCTCGGGTGTGGGTGGGAGGTGGGTAGGGGGGTGGAACCAAGGGATGGTGCTTGGGGGTGGAACCAAGGGACGTGCTCGAGGGTGGAACCAAGGGATGGTGCTTGGGGTGGGTGTGAGGTGGGTAGGTTTTGGATCCAAGGAACGATGCTCAGGGGTGGGTGGGAGGTAGTTAGATGGTTGAACCAAGGGATGGTGCTTGCGGGTGGGAGGTAGGTAGGGGGTGGAACCAAGGGATGACTATGACTAAGCACTGGTGTTAGTGCGAAACGCGTCAGTTGGGTTTTATTTTATTTGCTGTGACTTTTTTCAATAAACGCTACAATTTGTTCAGTGTGCGGCTGTCCAGAGACAATCTTTGTTCCTGCTTAACCAAGGGATGGTGCTTGCAGGTAGGAGGTAGGTAGGGGGTGGAACCAAGGGATGGTGCTTGCGGGTGGGTCGGAGGTAGGTAGGGGGTGGAACCAAGGGACGGTGCTCGAGGGTGGAACCAAGGGATGGTGCTTGGGGGGGTTGGTGTGAGGTAGGTAGGGATTGGAACCAAGGAACGGTGCCCGGGGGTGAGTAGGAGGTGGAGACAAGGGATGATTGGGAAGGGGGATGTACCTGCACCTATTCTCTGAGAAAAAAAAGTGCTGATCATAAGACTTCTATGGAGGAGGGAGAGTTTTTGAGAACTGTAATCTGTGGAAGGAACACATCGAAGTGGATGAGCGAGTCTAACATGTTTCAGGCACTGGGGGGTGAAGGGAGAGCACAAGGAGGACCTCGCCACAACCGGGCCCCACCATCTCCTGTGTCCCTATTTTGATTAATGAACAGCCTTTTGCTGTAAGGGGGGGGGGGGGCGCTGGGCTTGTTTCACAAGACGCGTCCCGGAGGCGGCTTTCCCCTGCGAGCGAGCGCCTCATTCATAATAATGTCCGTTAAATAATTCACGGCGGCGGCGCCTCGATGGGAATTCTTTGTGCTCTGCGGTTGGCTTCAACGATAGCAAGTACAGACGCGGCTTCAATTACACTGTCAGCGGCGGCCTTGACTTCGGAAAGTCACCACCGTGTGAGGCGCACCGCGCCAAAGAGACGCGTAAAAAAAAAAAAATTGATTGTAGATCGCCAATTGGTCTCAGGAGTCCAATTTGTGTCTTATCCAAAAATTTGAAATAAAAGGTTTGTGTCTAGGCGCGGGTTGGTGGGAGCCGAGAGCCAATAAAAAACAAATATTCAGTACAGTCGATTCCCGAAAATTCACGAGGGGGAGGGGTGGGGGCTTATGTTCCTAGAGCACCCACGAATTGTGAAAAAATGTTGTGGGGTGTCTATTGTTGCTGGGGTGGTATATTGTTGCTGGTGGGGTCAATTATTGCTGGGAGGGAGCTACTGTTTTGGGAGGGGTTTTCTGTTGCTGGGGAGGTATATTGTTGCAGATGGGGGACCTATGGTTGGTGGTGGGAGGGACCTACTGTTAAGCGAGGGATCTATAGTTGCTGGCTGTTAGAGGGATTATTGATGCTGGTTGCTGGGGGGGGGGGTCTAGTGTTGCTGGCTGCAGGGGATCTATTTTAACAAATTCTATACACGTTACTTAGCGCCACAAAATGATACTTGATTCTGTATTCTCTAAAAGGGGCAGTACTGGGAGGTGAGTAAGGGGGTGGAACCAAGGAATGGTGCTCGGGGTTGGGTGGGAGGTGGGTAGGGGGTGGAACCAAGGGACGTGCTGGGGGGGGGAACCAAGGGATGGTGTACGGAGCTAGGTGGGAGGTGGGTAGGGTTTGGAACCAAGGGACGGTGCTCGGGGGTGGATGTGAGGTGGGTAGGGCTTGGAAGCAAGGAACGGTGTTCGGGGAGGGTGTGAGGTGGGTGGAACCAAAGGACGGTGCTTGGGGGGGTGGGAGGATGGTAGGGCGGTGGATTCAAGGGATGTTCTCGGGGGAGGTGGGTGGGAGGATGATAGGGGGTGGAACCAAGGGACGGTGCTCGGGGGTGGATGTGAGGTGGGTAGGGCTTGGAAGCAAGGAACGGTGTTCGGGGAGGGTGTGAGGTGGGTGGAACCAAAGGACAGTGCTTGGGGGGGGGTGGGAGGATGGAAGGGCGGTGGAATCAAGGGATGGTGCTCGGAGGTGGGTGGGAGGTGGGTAGGGGGGGTGGGACCAAGGGACAGTGCTCGGGGGAGGGTGGAAGGTGGATAGGGGGTGGAACCAAGAGACGGTGGGAGGTGAGTATGGGGTGGAACTAAGGGACGGTGCTCAGGAGTGGGTGGGAGGTGGATAGGGGGTGGAACCAAAAGACGATGGGAGGTGGGTAGGGGGTGGAATCAAGGGATGGTGTTTGGGGTGGGTGGGAGGTGGAACCAATGGACAGTGCTCAGGGGTGGGTAGGAGGCGGAGACAAGGGATAAGTGGGAAGGGGGAAGAACCTGCACCTATTCTCTGAGAAAAAAAAGTCCTGATCATGACACTTCTATGCAGGTGGGAGAGTTGCAAACATTTTGTTTTATATAAAGTTTTTGACAACTGCAATTTTTTTTGCCATGTAAAGTTATCTTAATAATAAAAAAATAAAAAAAACAATAAAAAATAAATACATTTATTTAAACAATTTGCTTTACTTTGCCACAAGAACTGCAAAATGAACCCAGAAAATGTTTAATAATAAAACATTTTTCAAAATATTTGCCGTTTCAAAAAAAATAAAAAAAATTTAATTGTGTTGTTTTTTTGTTTTGTTTTTTAAATGCTGAAGCAATTTTTTCCTCAGTAGAAATTGCACAATTTTTCTTTTCCAATCATTTTTATTAAAACAATTTTGTATCAAATTCCAAGACAAAGCAGAGGTAGGCAACCTCGGTCCTCCAGCTGTTGTGAAACTACAAATCCCATCACGCCTCGGCCTCCTAAGGGTCATGCCTGTGATTGGCAGGGTCTTGCAATGTCTCATGGGACTTGTAGTTCCAAAACTGCTGGAGGGCCGAGAGGTATGGACAGAAATGATATATTCCAATAAATGTGAAATTGCACAATTTTAATGAATAATTTGAACAGTAAAAAACTAGCATCTGGTTATTTTGCAGTACCAGCGGGCAGAATTTAGCAACACAGAACCGGTGGGATCCTCCCGGGCACACGGACAGATTGGCACATGGACCTGTAGAGAGAGAGAGAGAGAGTCTCACCCAGATCTCCCGGGCTGCTGAACGGCTGGCTGTCGGAAGAGGATTTCAGAGAGAGGGAGGTCTCATGCTGGGTGGAGGAGGGGCTTCCTCCCGCGTTGGACGGTTTTACAGCCTCGGGGGTCAGCGGGCACTCCCCATCGTGGCAGAATGACAGGCAGCTTTGCTGGAGCAGAGACGGACGCCGGGCGCCGGCGCCCCTAATCTTTGTGGTGCTGACAAACGGAGTGACGGACAAAGAGGACTGATGGGGATCCAAGAAAAATAGAGATGGGTGGGGAGGGAGATAAGAAAAAAAAAAAAGATGGAGGACCATTACCAACCTTTATAATTACTGGTGAACTTTCCTCATACAACCAAATACCACTTCTCTTCAAATTTTAAAAAGGCAAAACCCGCCCTCAATAAATTTCCACCCGAGTGTCCATCACGCCGGGGGAAGCGTTTCTTAAATTGGGTGCTACTAAAAATTTCTCACGGTTGAGAGAATAGGGCTGCCGGCAGAATTCGGGGGTTCTTCTGTCCACGGCCTCTGCTCTATGGTTTTCTAAGAGTGGGTGGCGACTGAACTACATAGACCAGTGATGGAGAACCTCGGCACCCCCAGATGTTTTGGAACTACATGTCCCATGATGCTCACCTACACTGCAGAGTGCATGAGCATCATGGGACATGTAGTTCCGAAACATGGGGTTCAATATTGGGTTGGCCCTGCCCGTTTGCAGCTATAACAGTTTCAATTCTTCTGGGAAGGCTATCCACATGGTTTAGTGGTGTGTCTATGGGAAGGCTTTCCACAAGGTTTAAGGGTGTGTCTATGGGAAGGCTTTCCACAAGGTTTAAGGGTGTGTCTATGGGAAGGCCGTCCACAAGGTTTAGGGGGTGTGTCTATGAGAAGGCTTTCCACAAGGTTTAGGGGCATGTCTATGGCAAGGCTGTCCACAAGGTTTAGGGGTGTGTCTATGGGAAGGCTGTCCACAAGGTTTAGGAGTGTGTCTATGGCAAGGCTGTCCACAAGGTTTAGGGGTGTGTCTATGGGAAGGCTTTCCACAAGGTTTAGGGGTATGTCTATGGGAAGGCTGTCCACAAGGTTTAGGGGTGTGTCTATGGGAAGGCTGTCCACAAGGTTTAGGAGTGTGTCTATGGGAAGGCCGTCCACAAGGTTTAGGGGTGTGTCTATAGGAAGGCTTTCCACAAGGTTTAAGGGTGTGTCTATGGGAAGGCCGTCCACAAGGTTTAAGGGTGTGTCTATAGGAAGGCTTTCCACAAGGTTTAAGGGTGTGTCTATGGGAAGGCCGTCCACAAGGTTTAGGGGGTGTGTCTATGGGAAGGCTTTCCACAAGGTTTAGGGGTATGTCTATGGCAAGGCTGTCCACAAGGTTTAGGGTTGTGTCTATGGCAAGGCTGTCCACAAGGTTTAGGGGTGTGTCTATGGGAAGGCTTTCCACAAGGTTTAGGGGTATGTCTATGGGAAGGCTGTCCACAAGGTTTAGGGGTATGTCTATGGGAAGGCTGTCCTCAAGGTTTAGGGGTGTGTCTATGGGAAGGCTGTCCACAAGGTTTAGGAGTGTGTCTATGGCAAGGATGTCCACAAGGTTTAGGGGTGTGTCTATGGGAAGGCTGTTCACAAGGTTTATGAGGATGTCTATGGGAATGTTTGACCATTCTTCCAGAAGAGCGGTCATGTTGGAACAGGAAGGGCCATCCTCAAACTCTTCCCGCAATGTTGGGAGCATGAATTTGTCCAAAATCTCTAAATAAAAGGGAAAAAACATAGTGTTGCCCTAATGAACCAGTCCAACAAGTTTATTAGCTATGAATAGGAGAAGCCAGCCTCCAAAACCAATACAATGAACCTTGTGGACGGCCTTCCCAGAAGAGGTGAAGCTGTTATAGCTGCAAAGGGCGGGGCCAACTCAATATTGAACCCTACGGACCAAGACTGGGATGCCATTAACCTTCATGCGCGTGTGTAAAGGCAGGCGTCCCTAAACTTTTGACTATATAGTGTATGTATTTTCTAGGAAAGATATATAATTTGGATAAAACCAGACCGAGGAAGGGCTTTGTCTTTAACAACAGCAGTAGGCTTGATTTTTAAAAGACTAAATAAAAGAGAAAAAAAAAACATAGTGCTGCCCTAATGAACCAGTCCAACAAGTTCATTAGCGCATGAATAGGAGAAGCCTAGCTTCTAAAATCAATACAATGGACCAGTTGTTTATCTGAAAGTCTTGCGTCTCTGCCTTGCATGCACCAGTAATTATAACATAATGGATAGAGCAGGGCGCAGGTTTTTGGATTTTTTCTGCATCTTCAGTAACGCCTTTAGAGGGTGTTAATGAAAAAAAAAATCCTCAATTTCCTCTCCTCTATCCATTATTGCGCTGATTAGTCAAGTCACAAAACCGAAGCCTGAAACACTTACCGATTTTCCTGGCACAAAGACAATTTGCTTCTTTCAGGTAAATATTCAACGGGTATTAAAACAGAAAAAACATAACGACATACCTACCCCTCAGGGGTGGATCTCTTAGTTGGGCCTCCAAGGCCGTTGCCCTCTCACATTGTCACTTCATTTCCTGCGTTAATTTGCAAAATTACTTCTCAACTTTTACTCCCTTCCCAAGTGACTGTCAGGGACCGGATCGGAACCTGCGACCTCTACTCTGTCTAGTGCTGTCTCTTTTTGCCGAGCCACCTGAGATGCTGGACAGCCCCTGGCCTGATTTCTTGGACAACCTTGACTTGTCTCTTGTGCCTCTTCAACCCTCTGCTCCTCCCATGAACATGAACTTCCTATTTAAGCCACGCCTTTTCACTTCCTGTTTGCTAGATTATTGTGCTCTCTCCAGCCAAATTTCTCGCTCTCGTTCAGGGCAGCCGTCAGAAATGTTGGGGCCCCTTACACAGCCGAGAGCTGAGAACTGTGGGGGGTGGCGGTTGCTATCGAAAATGAATGTGTTTTCTTTCCTTCCCTCTCTCCAGCCACGGCCTGAGAACCGGGGGGTGGCTGCCAAAAATGAAAGTGTTTTCTCTTTTCTGTAGTTGCGACCTGACAACCGCGGGGGGGGGGGGGGAAGGGTTCTGCCAAAAATTAATGTGTTTCCTCTCCTCTCTCCAGCCGCAAGCTGGGAAGGGGGGGTGGCCGGGCCCCTGGGGACATTCGGACCCCTTACATGTGTAATGTAATGCCTGTACCCCCCTGATGGACTTGGAGGGAGCGTGGAGGACCCGAGAAAGGTAAGTGCCGGGTGGGGGGGACAAACTGGCATCATTTGAGGGGAAACTGGCTGGGGGGAAACTGGCTGCATTTGGGGGGAAACTGGCTGCATTTGGGGGGAAACTGGCTGCATTTAAGGGGAAACTGGCTGCATTTGATGGGAAAACTGGCTAAATTTGGGGGGAAACTGGCTGCATTTGATGGGGAAACTGGCTGCATTTG
This sequence comes from Rana kukunoris, assembly GCA_029574335.1. Classification (NCBI taxonomy): domain Eukaryota; kingdom Metazoa; phylum Chordata; class Amphibia; order Anura; family Ranidae; genus Rana; species Rana kukunoris. The sequence goes on from CM056058.1 coordinate 312,869, forward strand.
ATGGGGAAACTGGCTGCATTTGATGGGGAAACTGGCTGCATTTGATGGGGAAACTGGCGGCATTTGATGGGGAAACTGGCGGCATTTGGGGAGAAGCTGGCTGCATTTGATGGGGAAACTGGCTGCATTTGATGGGGAAACTGGCTGCATTTAAGGGGAAACTGGCTGCATTTGGGGGGAAACTGGCTGCATTTGGGGGGAAACTGGCTGCATGTGAGGGGAAACTTCCTGCATTTGATGGGAAACTTCCTGCATTTGATGGGGAAACTGGCTGCATTTGATGGGGAAACTGGCTGCATTTGGGGGGAAACTGGCAGCATTTGAGGGGAAACTGGCTGCATTTGGGGGGAAACTGGCGGCATTTGAGGGGAAACTGGCAGCATTTGGGGGGAAACTGGCAGCATTTGAGGGGAAACTGGCGGCATTTGAGGGGAAACTGGCGGCATTTGAGGGGAAACTGGCTGCATTTGGGGGGAAACTGGTGGCATTTGAGGGGAAACTGGCTGCATTTGAGGGGAAACTGGCTGCATTTGAGGGGAAACTGGCTTCATTTGAGGGGAAACTGGCTGCATTTGAGGGGAAACTGGCTGCATTTGAGGGGAAACTGGCTTCATTTGAGGGGAAACTGGCTGCATTTGAGGGGAAACTGGCTGCATTTGATGGGGAAACTGGCTGCATTTGGGGGGAAACTGGTGGCATTTGAGGGGAAACTGGCTGCATTTGAGGGGAAACTGGCTTCATTTGAGGGGAAACTGGCTGCATTTGAGGGGAAACTGGCGGCATTTGAGGGGAAACTGGCTGCATTTGGGGAGAAACTGTCTGCATTTGATGGGGAAACTGGCTGCATTTGATGGGGAAACTGGCGGCATTTGAGGGGAAACTGGCGGCATTTGAGGGGAAACTGGCTGCATTTGGGGAGAAACTGTCTGCATTTGATGGGGAAACTGGCTGCATTTGGGGGGAAACTGGCGGCATTTGAGGGGAAACTGGCTGCATTTGAGGGGAAACTGGCTGCATTTGAGGGGAAACTGGCTGCATTTGAGGGGAAACTGGCGGCATTTGAGGGGAAACTGGCTGCATTTGGGGAGAAACTGTCTGCATTTGATGGGGAAACTGGCTGCATTTGGGGGGAAACTGGCTGCATTTGGGGGGAAACTGGCTGCATTTGGGGGGAAACTGTCTGCATTTGATGGGGAAACTGGCTGCATTTGGGGGGAAACTGGCTGCATTTGGGGGGAAACTGGCTGCATTTGGGGGGAAACTGGCTGCATTTGGGGGGAAACTGGCTGCATTTGGGGAGAAACTGGCTGCATTTGATGGGGAAACTGGTGGCATTTGATGGGGAAACTGGCTGTGTTTGATGGGCACAGTAGCGACAATTGATGGTTGACCTAGGATTTTTTTATATATATATAAAACATGGCGGTGTCACAATAAAAATCTGCGGCGGACATCCTGTGAAAACCCAAACCGGGCACTGAAAGGAGTATGGCGGCTGTTGTGTCTCCCGAGCCGCCATCCTAAATCGATTGCTCAGCCGATCTCTCCTCTCTGGGAAAGAGTGAGATCAACGACACGGAACTTCAACAAATGTTTTTTGGATTATTTTTAGACGCCGCAGACAAAATAAAAACAGAAATACTTTTGGAACATTTGTAGCTATCTACATGAAACCGAGACCTGCTCTACCAGCTGCAGCCTCCCACGCGTAATCTGGCAACGAAAAGGCGAAAATACATTCCAATATTATTATTTTTTAGGGGGTTCTCCAATATGTGCAAAATGTTCAGATGAGAAGTGAGATCCGCAATGTAACTGAGGGAGGTACTTTCTTTTACTCCAATTTTCTTAACCACTTAAGGACCGCGTCCATTTTTCAGATTCGGCGTTTACAAGTTAACACTTTTTTTTTGCTAATAAATTACTTAGAACCCCCAAACATTCTACATTTTTTTTCTAACCCCCTAGAGAATAAAATGGCGGTCGTTTGTCACGCCGTATTTGTGCAGCGGTCTTACAAGCCCACTTTTTTCCCCATTTCATGTTTTTTAAGCTGTTTTACATATGTAGCGATACCCCCGAAAGGGCCGCTGGTTTGATGATGGGAATCGGCAGATTAAATCACTCTCACTTTTTGTCTAGGGGTGCACCGGAAGTACTAGATAGTAATTGAGGGCCAGATTCAGATAGCTTTTATGGCGGCGTGTCACCAGATACGCCGCCGTTTTTTTTAAATTTGCGCCGGCGCAATCCTAACGCCGATTCAGAAAGTCATTTACGCCTAAATTTCTGCTTGATCCGACCGACGTAAGTCCTACTACGCCGTCGGATCTTTGGTGTATATTTACGCTGGCCGCTAGGTGGCGCTTCCGTCGATTTACGCGTCGAATATGTAAATTAGGGAGATACGCCGATTCACGAACGTACTTGCGGCCGGGCGTCGTATTTTACGTCGTTTGCGTAAGCGTTAGCCCGGCGTAAAGGTACCCCTGCTATATGAGGCGCAGCCAATGTTAAGTATGGACGTCGGGACAGCTTCAAAATTGTACGTCGTTTACGTAAATCGTTCGGGAATGGGGCTGGGCGTAAGCTACGTTCACGTCGTTTTCATTGACTACTTGATTTCGCGCATGCGCACTGGGATACGTCCACGGACGGCGCATGCACCGCTCGGAAAAAACGTAAATTACGTGGGGTCATGATTCATTTACATGGATCACGCCCCCTACCTGCCTATTTTGAATTAGGCGCCCTTACACCAGCCTATTTACGCTACGCCGTCGCAACTTACTTGAACTCACATCCTCAGAATGCAGTCCGAGCCGGTGGTCCTTTCCAGAACGACACAGGTCATTAACCCTGACAAATCACGACCGGGAGCAATGTAACTCTCCCAGTTAAACTAGTTTTAGAAAAATGCCTGTGCGAAAAGCAAGGGGGCGCTACACATGTTTCCCAAATAAATATTTAGGGCCAGTTTTTTTTCCGGGGTATCTATGCGAGTGATTCCTAGAATCACTTACGCATAGATACCGGTGAAGATCCGACAACTGTAACTCAATTACACTGGCGGATCGTAGGTGTAATGACAACTCCGGCCACTAGGTGGCCTTTACGTTGTTTTCTCATTTGCCTATGCAAATGAGGCTACTACGCCGATTCCCGATCGCTTTTACGCCGCCCCCGTCGTCGTTTACGTCGTTTTCGTACGCGTAAGGTTACCCCTGCTAATGTGTGGAGTAACCTTACGCAGTACCGTCGGATGCCGTCGTATGCCATGTTAAGTATGGCATCGGGTCAGCGTCGTCTTTTTTCCGTCGGTTGCGTCGTTTTACTAAGTCGTTCACAGGGCATTGCGTAAGTGACGATCACGTCGTTTTCACGTCGGTTTCAACAACGTTTTTGCAACGTGAGCTGGAGCATGCGCACTGGGCTTTTTTTCCCGGCCGGCGCATGCGCAGTTCAAGCGGCACGGGGGCGCGCTTAATTTAAATACAAGCTGCCCCCTTCGATTTACGCGGGGCTACGCCGGGCCATTTACGCAACGCCGCCGCAAACTACGGAGCAAGTGCTTTGGGAATAAAGCACTTGCTCTAGTACGATGCGGCGGCGTAGTGTAAATGGCTTACGCTACGCCGCCGGAAATATAAGAGAATCTGGCCCCTAAAGGCCAAAACCTTTTTTTTTTTTCAATATCTGTGTCAAATTTTATTGTTCATTTCCCAGATGGGCAGATTTCCTATGGCTTCTTGTCATGACCATGAAACAGGATTCACAAAGCACTATGGGTTTCATACAGCAACTAAAGCAGAGGCTGTTTGGCTTTCAGACTCTCTCTCTCTCTCTTTCTCTCTCTCTGGGGACCCTGATGTAAGGGGTGGCTTTCTGGGGACGCTGATGTAAGGGGAGGATCTCTGAGGACACTAATGTAAGGGGGGCTCTCTGGGGACCCTGATGTAAGGGGAGGCTCTTTGGGGACCCTGATGTAAGGGGAGGCTCTCTGGGGACACTAATGTAAGGGGGGCTCTCTGGGGACACTGATTTAAGAGGGGCTCTCTGGGGACCCTGATGTAAGGTGGGCTCTCTAAGGACCCTGATGTAAGAGGGGAGTCCCTCTGGGGACACTGATTTAGGGGGGCCCTCTGGGGACACTTATTTAGGGGTGGCCCTCTGTACACCCCGATGTAAGAGGGGGGTTCTCTGGGGACCCTGATGTAAGAGAGGGGCTCTCTGGGGACCCTGATGTAAGGGAAGGCTCTCTGGGGACACTAATGTAAGGGGGGCTCTCTGGAGACACTGATTTAAGAGGGGCTCTCTGGGGACCCCGATGTGGGGTGGGCTCTCTGGGGACCCTGATGTAAGAGGGGGCCCTCTGGGGACACTTATTTAGGGGGCCCTCTGGGGACCATGATTTAAATGGGGGGCCCTCTGGGGACACTGATTTAATTGAGGGGCCCTCTGGGCACACTTATTTAGGGGGGCCTCTGAGGACCTGATGTAAAGGGAGGCTCTCTGGGGACCCTGATGTAAGGGGAGGCTCTCTGGGGACCCTGATGTAAGGGGGGGGTGCTCTCTGGGGACCCTGATGTAAGGGGGGGCTCTCTGGGGACCCTGATGTAAGGGGGGGCTCTCTGGGATCCTGATGTAAGGGGGGGCTCTCTGGGGACCCTGATGTAAGGGGGGGCTCTCTGGGGACCCTGATGTAAGGGGGGGGCTCTCTGGGGACCCTGATGTAAGGGGGGGGCTCTCTGGGGACCCTGATGTAAGGGGGGGCTCTCTGGGGACCCTGATGTAAGGGGGGGCTCTCTGGGGATCCTAATGTAAGGGGGGGCTCTCTGGGGACCCTGATGTAAGGGGAGGCTCTCTGGGGATCCTAATGTTAGGGGGGCTCTCTGGGGACACTAATGGAGAGTGGAGAGTAAGGCCTGCTGTAGAGCCAGCATGAGGGAGGATTCCCCCTGAGGAAGCCTCTCCCGCCGGACTAATTGGCGCTCATTTACTAATTAATAGAGATCCTTGAGAATTTCGGGGTTAACCGTTGGGAGAGGATTTCTGCCAAAGGCATTTGTGTTTTGGAAATTCTGAGATTAAACCGATAATAACTTAATCACGCAGTATAATCGCACAGAACAGCTGTGCAGACAGTTCATCCGTGCCCTCTCAGGGTGTGGGCAGCCCGTCGCTCCGAAAGGGGTCACCGCGGGCGGTATGACCACAGATGTCTCTGACACAGCGATAATTCATTGGCTTCGTGCCCTCAGAGACTCCATAGCGGCACGATGCGAATCCAGCATCGCTTTCCTAGTCAAGGGCCAGGCCCAGACTGGACATAGGGCACACTGGGCACTTGCCCGGTGGGCCGGGGGCCACTGGGCTCAACCTCGGGGGCCGCAGTCCGATGCCTGACAAGGGCCCTTTGGTTCCGAGACTATCTCACTATAACCAAAATTGTTTTTCAGACTGGTGCACTTTTATGTATTGAAGAAAAAACTACTGCAGGAAATCTCCCCATTGTGGGAGGGGCAGAGACACAAACTACTGGAGGAAACCTCCCCATTGTGGGAGGAGCAGAGACACAAACTACTGCAAGAAATCTCCCCATTGTGGGAGGGGCAGAGACACAAACTACTGCAGGAAATCTCCCCATTGTGGGAGGGGCAGAGACACAAACTACTGCAGGAAATCTCTCCATTGTGGGAGGGGCAGAGACACAAACTACTGCAGGAAATCTCCCCATTGTGGGAGGGGCAGAGACACAAACTACTGCAGGAAATCTCTCCATTGTGGGAGGGGCAGAGACACAAACTACTGCAGGAAAACTCTCCATTGTGGGAGGGGCAGAGACACAAACTACTCCAGGGAAATCTCCCCATTGTGGGAGGGGCAGAGACACAAACTACTGCAGGAAATCTCATCATTGTGGGAGGGGCAGAGACACAGATTACTGCAGGGAATCTCACCATTGTGGGAGGAGCAGAGACACAAACTACTGCAGGAAATCTCTCCATTGTGGGAGGGGCAGAGACACAAACTACTGCAGGAAATCTCCTCATTGTGGGAGGGGCAGAGACACAAACTACTGCAGGAAATCTCCCCATTGTGGGAGGGGCAGAGACACAAACTACTGCAGGAAATCTCCTCATTGTGGGAGGGGCAGAGACACAAACTACTGCAGGAAATCTCCCCATTGTGGGAGGGGCAGAGACACAAACTACTGGAGGAAATCTCCCTATTGTGGGAGGGGCAGAGACACAAACTACGAGGGGAAATCTCAAAACTACCATCATTTAAAGGAATTTTCTTACTACAATATTTACTTCTTCCCACAGTAACTGGCCAGACGCCAAGCGCTTCAAAAGATTAAGACGAAATGTTTTGGGATTAAAGCGCTCGTCGGGGGGGGGGGGGGGGGAGTTTTTTTTTTATTTATTTTTTCTCCATCGATTTTCAGCGCCGCAAATGAGATGCTAGGAAAGTCTTTAACCTGAGCTCTGTTGCCATGGCGACTAGGGATGTCTGTTTGGAAATGAGAGTGCCCCATTTTCATGCCACGCTGGGGGATCATGATGTACGGTATTGGAGAGTGACAGCGAAGAGGCGCCTAGAGAGTGCGGTTAACGTTGCAGAGACACTCAAACAGCCCATATACCCCTCCCCCTCCCTCCCCACCCCAGCCCGCCTTCCAGGGAGGTGAGAAAATCAACACTGGGGGGGGTCCAAGGGTTAAAATTTCCATTGAGCGTTGCTGTAGGGGCCATTACTTAACCCCTTCTGCGCTGGAGACTGAAGCCATGGTCAGTCTGACTTTTCCCGGTGTGCGGTTTTGGCGGTCGGAGGGGTACACGGCGTCCTCCGAGGAGAACGGGTGTTATTAAATGTGAATTATTAAAAGGGACGAGATGTGTTTTACTGGAAGCACTTTTCATTAAATCATTCTAAACTAATGCACTTCGCCTTGTGAAGGAAAATGATAAAAACCCGTAAGATGACTTCATTAGGAAATTCATTTCTCTTTGGCGTTAATGGCAGCCCATGTTGCGAAACGCGTTGCCTGCCGTGGATGGGCTCAACTGCTTATTGTCAGGTCCGTCTTATCAGCATCATGGGCCCCCTGGGCAAAGTAAAGTAATGCCCTGGGGCCCCTACCAGCCCATTCCAAAGTAATGCACTGGGGCCCCTTGCAGCCCATCCCAAAGTAATGCACTGGGGCCCCTACCAGCCCGTCCCAAAGTAATGCACTGGGGCCCATACCAGCCCCTCCCAAAGTAATGCACTGGGGTCCATACCAGCCCCTCCCAAAGTAATGCACTGGGGTCCATACCAGCCCCTCCCAAAGTAATGCACTGGGGCCCCTTGCAGCCCATCCCAAAGTAATGCACTGGGGCCCCTACCAGCCCGTCCCAAAGTAATGCACTGGGGCCCATACCAGTCAGTCCCAAAGTAATGCACTGGGGCCCCTACTAGCGTTCCCAAAGTAATGCACTGGGTCCCCTACCAGCCCGTACCAAAGTAATGCACTGGGGCCCATACCAGCCTTTCTCAAAATAATGCATTGGGGCCCATACCAGCCCGTCCCAAAGTAATGCACTGGGGCCCATACCAGCCTGTCCCAAAGTAATGCACTGGGGCCCCTAGTAGCCAGTCCCAAAGTAATGCACTGAGTCCATTACCAGCCCCTCCCAAAGTAATGCACTGGGGCCCCTTGCCGCCCATCCCAAAGTAATGCACTGGGGCCCCTACCAGCCCGTCCCAAAGTAATGCACTGGGGCCCCTACCAGCCCGTCCCAAAGTAATGCACTGGGGCCCCTTGCCGCCCATCCCAAAGTAATGCACTGGGGCCCATACCAGCCTGTCCCAAAGTAATGCACTGGGGCCCCTACCAGCCCGTCCCAAAGTAATGCACTGGGGCCCCTACCAGCCCGTCCCAAAGTAATGCACTGGGTTACTCCCCACATTGATAAGATTAGCTAGACAGATTCTCTCTGAGAGGGTTCACCAAAAGAATCTCTCTAATAGGGTTGGCTAGACCGATTCTCTCTTATAGGGTTGGCTAGGCAGGTTCTCTCTTATAGGGTTGGCTAGGCAGGTTCTCTCTTATAGGGTTGGCTAGGCAGGTTCTCTTTGCTGGTGTTGGCCAGACAGATTCTCTCTGATAGGGTTGGCTAGGCAGGTTCTCTTTGATAGCATTGGTCAGATAGAGTCTCCTTGGTAGAGTTGGCTAGACAGGTTCTCTATAATAGCAGTCGGAGGTCACGATCGACAATGACGCAACGTACCTGTGACTCCTGAACGTCGGCATTGTCGGTGATCTGTATCCGGCAGAGCGGGCTCTTCTCCTGGACGGAGCTGGGGTCGCTGGAAGTGTGGACTCTTGGCGTGGGCTGGTGATCGGCGATCTGGCCGACGCTGTACGCCCGGCGCTGGAAGCTGCAATCAGAGGCTGCAGGAGAAAAGGAGATTTTTTTTTTTTCCATAATTGCACATTCTTTCCACTACTCCATCCTGCCGGTTGGGGCCCCTAGTGTTGTACAGTGATTGTGCTTCACTGTTCCTCTCGCTCAGTGCAGATCTGAAAGTCTGGCTGGCTGACTAAGCTTAAGGGATGATTTAGGGGCGTGACCTATGACCTCCAACCACCTACCGCCATCCTGATCCCCGGACAGGTCTTCCTTGGCTTCCGGGAATTCCGTGCTGTGTTCCGATGGAAGTCCGCCATCTTGGTGGCCCCTTGACCCGCTACTTCCAGACGAATCCTGTGACTGGAAGAAGACGGAACTTCCCGATTCCTGGGAGCGCATCATGCTGTATCTCCGCCGCTTGTCCTGCCGGGAGAAAAAAAAATTGGGTTATGGGTTAGAAACTTCTCTCCTGGAGGTAAGGACCCTTGGACGTGCGGAAGTTCATCGATGATAAAAGACTCCATTGACTCTCACATGACTGTATGCTTTAATTGCAGCCCCATCCATGCTGTAATTGCAGCCCCACCCATGCCTTAATTGCAGCCCCAACCATGCTTTAATTCGAGCCCCACCCATGCTGTATTAACAGCCCCACCCCCATGGGGGGCATGCTTTATTACAGCCTCACCCATTCTGTAATTGCCGCCCCACCCATGCTTTATTTACAGCTCCCATGCTTTAATTGCAATCCCCACCCATGCCTTAGTTGAAGCCCCACCTATGCTGTAATTGCAGCCCCACCCATGCTTTATTTGCAGCCCCCCATGCTTTAATTGCATCCCCACCCATGCCTCAGTTGCAGCCCCACCCATGCTGTAATTGCAGCCCCACCAATACTGTAATTGCAGCCCCACCCATGCTGAAATTGCAGCCGCCTATGCTGTAATTGCAGCACCACCAATACTGTAATTTCAGCCCTACCAATGCTGTAACTGCAGCCCCACCCATGCCTTAATTACAGCCACACCCATGCTGTAATTGCAGACCCCTATGCGTTAATTTCATCCCCAACCATGCTTTAACTGCAGCCCCACCCATGCTGTAATTGCAGCCTTACCAATACTGTATTTGCACCCCCACCAATGCTTTAATTGCACCCCCACCCATGCTGTATTTTCCAGCCCCACCACCCATGGGGGGGAATGCTTTAATTTCAGTCCCACCCCTGCTGTAATTGCAGCCCCATCCATGCTGTAATTGTAGTCCCACCCATGCTGTAATTGCAGCCCCAACCATGCTTTAATTGCTGCCCCACCCATGCTGTATTTTCCAGCCCCACCACCCATGGGGGGCATGCTTTAATTTCAGTCCCACCCATGCTGTAATTGGCGCCCCACCCATGTTGTAATTTCAGTCCCACCCATGCTGTATTTTCAGCCCCACCCATGCCGTATTTGCAGCTCAACCCCCCCCCCATGGGGGCATGCTTTAAATGCAGCCCACCCATACTGTAAATTCAACCCCACCCATGTCGTATTTGCAGCTCAACCCCCCACCCCATGGGGGCATGCTTTAAATGCAGCCCACCCATACTGTAATTGCAGCCCCAACCATGTTTTAATTGCAGCCCCACCCATGCTGTATTTGCAGTCCCACCCCCCCATTTCCAAAGACATGCAGGGAATATAGTGTACACTGGGACTGCGATGAAAGCATGGGTGGGGCTGCAATTAAAGCATAGGCGGGGCTGTAATCACGGCATGGGTGGGGCTGCAATTAAAACATGCCTGCGCATGTTTTAATTGCAGCCCCACCCATGCCGTGATTACAGCCCCGCCTATGCTTTAATTGCAGCCCCACCCATGCTTTCATCGCAGTCCCAGTGTACACTATATTCCCTGCATGTCTTTGGAAATTCACATCGCACTGGGCGGGGATCAAACCCCCCCCCATATGTGAGATATAAGTAGCCAGCAGATGACTCCGCCCACCACACTCCACCTATGACGGACATATTGCTTTTATCTAAGTAGAATGTCGGCATTTTTCAGCTCCACCTTTACTCACAGTGCGCGGATTGGAGAGGTAGCGCGAGGTGTTGCACACAATGCCGTAGCCCACCAGCCGGTCCCCCGGGAACAGGAAGCTGGAGCTGACCGGAGAGATGAGGACCTCGGTGCATTCTGGGAAAACCCATTCTACTGTGACGTCACTGAGGACTGGAGCGGTCGACTTCTTCAGGGACTGCAACATCTGCCGGTGCGGAGGAAAGGACGTCAGATATCGGCACCACCTACCAGTTCAGCTCTGTGGACTACAGGACACCAGGCCCAGCCAATGGCTGATCGCTGTAGCGCCCCACTGCCAGTATCATATGATCACTGTAACCAATCACAGCAGATCACATGACAATTGTAAACATCTATTGGCTTCCTTTCATGCCATCCATTGTATACAATTGTGTTGCTAGCTGTGATTGGTCACAGTGATCACATGGTACAGACAGGGCCAATCACAGACCACCTGTACCATGTGATTAGCTGGGGCCAAGCTAATCACAACAAAACAAACTGAATGAACCTGTTTCATTTAGTAAAAATAGTTGCTTATACCAATGAAATTCACTGGCAATCATAATGTGTAAAAAAAAAAAATTGTGATCACTTCCCCAGAAGTAGTACAGTGTTGCTATGGTAACACTGTATTTCTCTGGTCACTATATGTTAAAAAATCTGAAAGAAATAATAATAATAATAATAATAAAAAGAAAAACATTTAAGAAAAATTATAATTATTTTATTTTTTATTTTTTAGGCTTTATTTGGGGATTTTATAACAAATAAATAATAATAATAATAAAAAAGATTAAAAAAATATATAAGAACAATTATTATTATTATTTATTTTTTTAGGATTTTTTGGAGGATTTTTTGGGGGATTTTTTTTAACAAAGAAACAATAATAATAATAAAAAAGACAAAAAGAACAAAAATATTTAACAATAATTATTATTATTATTATTATTAGTTATTTTGTTAGGATTTTTTTTCTCTTTTTTAAACAAATAATATTAATAATAAATTATAAAAAGAAAAAAATAATTAATAAAAATTGTTTATATTACAATTTTTTTACATGCTGTCACCAGTCAGTATCCCTGATCACCGCCACACCCCCGTTATATAATGATGCTGTACTGCACTGGTAAAAGTATGTAAAAAAATATTAAACATTACATTTTTTTTTTATAATTTCTCCATTTTCCCCCAAAAATTGTGACAAAAAATTACAACTTCAAAAAACTTGTCATGCCTCTTACTACTAAATACCTCGGACTGTCTACTTTCCAAAAAGAGTTGATTTGGGGGATATTTGTGCTGTCCTGGTATTTTTGAGCCTCAACAAATGAGATCGGACGTCGGTACATCAGGATTGATCGATTTTCAGATATATATCTCATAGTTTGTGGGACAAACTTTCATAATGGACTAAATAATACACACTGGCTGGGGTTATTTCACCCCAAAGGAATGTAGCAGTATGTATGCCTAAAATTATGAAGAACGATTATTTATTTGCAACATTTTATAACATAAACAAATAAAAATGTGCTTCTTAAAAAAAACAAAAAAAAACTGTATTTAGCAAAAAATAAAAAATAAATACAGTGGCGAGTAAATACCCCCAGAAGAAATCTCTTCATATGTGTAAAAAAAAAAAAAAATTACGTTTGGGTACTGTGTTGCATGACCGCGCAATTGTCATTCAAAGTGTGACGACGCTGAAAGCTGAAGATTGGCCTGGGCAGCAGAGGTGAGCCCCGCTTCACATTCCACGATGGTCGTCACTTACCTTTGGCTGCAGCCTCTCCCCTTCCACCAAGAACTCGGCGCTCCCTTTGGACACGCTGGCCACGCCCTGTACCAGTCGGCGGCAGGCGTTCTGACCAATCCCAAAGCTGTAACATCTATAAAAATAACAGTAACACAGCACAAAGGTAAAAAACACCAGAATCTGGACTGGAGATTTCTAATTTTTTTTTTTTTCATTTAGTGCATCATTTGTTATTTAAAAAATAATTATTATAAGGTTTATAATAATAATATATAACTATTATTTTAGTTATTAAAGAAAATATATATTTTTTTGTCATCAATTGAATACCCAAAAAAAGGGCATTATTTTTTATTTTTTATTTAGTGTGTCATTTTGTTATTTAAATAATAATTGTTATACGATTTATAATAATAATAATATATAATTATTATATTAATTATGAAAGAATAAATATTTCCCTTTTTTATTAGTCATCCATTGAATACCCAAAAATAAGACATTATTTTTTTTCTTTGATTTAGTGCGTCATTTGTTATTTAAATATTAAATATTATAAGATTTATAATATTAATAATATAGAATTATTAGATTAATTATTAAATAATAAATATTTCCTTTTTTTTCTTTTTGTCATCCATTAAATACCGACGAATAAGGCATTCTTTTTTATTTATTTTATTCAGTGCATTATTTTTTATTTAAATAATAATTATTATAAGATTTATAATAATAATAATAATAATATAGAATTGTTATATTAATTATTAAAGAATAAATATTTCCTTTAAATAGTTTTATTTCTTTTTTTAGTCATCCATTGAATACCCACAAATAAGGCACTCTTTTTTTTGTTATTTAGTGCGTCATTTGTTATTTAAATAATAAATATTATACGATTTATAATAATAATAATAATAATATAGAATTATTATATTAATTATGAAAGAATAAATATTTCCTTTTTTTTTATTAGTCATTCATTGAATACCCACAAATAAGGCATTTTTTTTTATTTAGTGTGTCATTTGTTATTTAAATAATAATTATTATAAGATTTATAATAATAATAATATAATTATTATATTAATTATGAAAGAATAAATATTTCCTTGTTTTATTAGTCATTCATTGAATACCCACAAATAAGGCATTTTTTTTATTTAGTGTGTCATTTGTTATTTAAATAATAAATATTATACGATTTATAATAATAATAATATATATAATTATTATATTAATTATGAAAGAATAAATATTTCCTTTTTTTTTATTAGTCATTCATTGAATACCCACAAATAAGGCATTTTTTTTATTTAGTGTGTCATTTGTTATTTAAATAATAATTATTATAAGATTTATAATAATAATAATATAATTATTATATTAATTATGAAAGAATAAATATTTCCTTGTTTTATTAGTCATTCATTGAATACCCACAAATAAGGCATTATTTTTTTATTTAGTGTGTCATTTTTTATGTAAATAATAATTATTATAAGATTTATAATTATAATAATAATAATAATAATAATAATATATAACTATTAAATTAATTATTAAATAATAAATATTTCCTTTTTTTTTTGTCATCCATTAAATACCAACAAATAAGGCATTATTTATTTGTGTTCAGAACCTCTGAAATTATTATAGTAAATACAAAAGGACAAAGCCGTACTCCATAAAAACTCACAATAAAGTTTAACCAAAGCATATGGCTTCCAACACAGTCCCAACCCTAAGCCACACCCCACTGACGCGTTTCACTCTGATTGGGCTCATTTATAGAGGTCTCTACAAATGATCCCATTCGGGGCGAAACGCGTCGGATGGACATGGCTTGGGGTTTGGACTGTGTGGTAAGTCACCAGGTGCAGAGGGGGTCTGCAGGAACGTGCTCAGGACTTGGTCTTTTCTTTGTGTCCAATCCATTGTGATTATTTACGGGGTGTCACAAACCCCGCCCACCTTTCCCTCAAAGCCGCCCTCCTATCCTCCTACCGGGTGAAGGACGAATGGTGGCGGATCAGCTCAATGACTTTCCCCGTGTTGCTGACGGCACCGTCGGTGAGCAGGAAGAGGAGACGCGGGTAACCCCGGCACACCGGCTGCCTGATGATCCAATTCAGCGGGGATAAAATGTTGGTCCCGCCCATGTCGGCGCGCAATTTCTTGATGCTTTCGCAGGCGATGGCGAGACTTTCCTAGAAGATCATATAAATCAATCCTATATACAATATGATAATTGTATATTATCCAGATTAATGTATATTAATATTATTATTTTTAATTATATAAATGATATATTTAAATACAGGTCTATAAATAAATCAAATACAAAATGATATATAATAGAATAATTGTCCATTATTCAAAACGATGTAGATTATTTAAATGAATGTATACTAATATTATTATTTTTTTAATAGATAATTGCAACACGGCGAGTCGCGTTAATAGTAAATAAATGAATGTACATGTATTATTTTATTATTTTTAATAATTATATAAATGATATATTTAAATATAAATAATTACATAAATCAAATCACATATACAATATAATAATTGTATATTATCCAGATTAATGTAAATGAATATTATTTGTTTTAATTATATAAATGATATATTTAAATATAGTTCTGTAAATAAATAAAATACCAAATTATGTATAAAATAATATAATAATTATCCATTATTAAAAAATGACGTCTATTATTTAAATTAATGTATACTAATATTATTTTTTTTAATATATAATTGCTACACGGCGAGTTGCGTTAATAGTATATAAATTCATGTATATGATTATTATTATTTTTAATAATTATATAAATTTAAATATGAATCATTATATTAATCAATCAAATATACAATAGAATAATTGTATATTATCCAGATTAATGTAAATTAATACTATTTTAATTATATAAATTATATAATTAAATATAGTTCTATAAATAAATAAAATACCAAATGATATATAAAATAATATAACAATTGTCCATTATTAAAACTTATGTATATTATCTATATGATTGTATACTAATATTATTATTTTTAATATATAATTGCCACACGGTGAGTCGCGTTAATAGTATATAAATTTATGTACATGATTATTTTATTATTTTTAATAATTATATATATATATTATATATTTAAATAATTATATAAATCAAATCATATATACAATATAATAATTGTATATTGTCCAAAACAATGTATATTAATATTATTTGTTTTAATTAGATAAGTTATATATTTAAATATAGGTCTATAAATAAATAAAATACACAATTATATCTAAAATAATATAATAATTATCCATTATTAAAAAATGATGTCTATTATTTAAATTAATGTATACTAATAATAGTATTTTTAATATATAATTGCCACACGACGAGTTGCGTTAATAGTATATAAATTCATGTATATGATTATTATTATTTTTAATAATTATAGAAATTCGAAATTTAAATATGAATCATTATATTAATCAATCAAATATACAATATCATATTTGTATATTATCCAGATTAATGTAAATTAATATAATTTAACTATATAAATTATATAATTAAATATAGTTCTATAAAGAAATAAAATACCAAATTATATATAAAATAATATAACAATTGTCCATTATTAAAACTTATGTATATTATCTATATGATTGTATACTAATATTATTATTTTTAATATATAATTGCCACACGGTTAATAGTATATAAATGTATGTACATGATTATTTTATTATTTTTAATAATTATATATATTATATGTATTTAAATAATTATATAAATCAAATCATATATACAATATAATAATTGTATATGGTCCAAAATAATGTATATTAATACTATTTGTTTTAATTATATAAATTATTTATTTAATTATAGTTCTATAAATAAATAAAATACCAAATTATATATAAAATAATATATTAATTGTCCATTATTAAAACGTATGTATATTATCTAAATGAATGTATACTAATATTAGTATTTTTAATATATAATTACCGCAAGGCGAGTCGCGTTAATAGTATATAAATTGATGTGCATGATTATTTTATTATTTTTAATAATTATATATATTATATTTTTAAATATAAATAATTATATAAATCAAATCATATATACAATATAATAATTGCATATTATCCAAATGAATGTATATTAATATTATTTGTTTTAATTACATATTTAAATATAGGTCTATAAATAAATCAAATACAAAATTATATATAATATAATAATTGTCCATTATTTACAAAAATGTGAGGGGTGTACTTACTTTTTTGAGATACAGTATATATTTTTATTCCCCCCCATTGCCCCCCACCCCCCCCCCCAGCCTTTACACATATTGGATTTTTTTCCTTGATCCCACGCTAAGCGTCAGCGCCGCCAATCATCCCGCAGACAGGAGGGATCAATAGAACAGACGGACGAGGCTCGCCGGCCTTAATCCTTGGCCGAGCGCGAATTCCCCAGCGACCGCAAAGAGGCCGCCGCGCCCTCTGTTCACTTTCACTCCCCCCCCCCCCCCCCCCGGGCCAGACGACGAGGAGGAACACACCAGATTGCGAGGCCGCGGCAGGAATTCCCCTCCCGTAATCGGCGCGCCTCGGACAAAGCAGGATTAGGCGTCGGCTTTAAATACCCCAGAGGCGATTCCTAAATATTTCGCCGCAAGCCGGACACCGCGAGAAAAACGATCCCGCCGGAAAACCTGACAACCATAATAAATACAGATCTGTAAATAGCATGCGTGAAAAACGATAAAGTTGCGCCTAGTTGACTTATTTTTTTTTTGGATATAATAATATAATAAAGAAGGGTTATAACCTCTGTCTGATTTTTTTTTCCCCCCATCTGTGTCCCATTGGGAAGATTTCCCTTCACTTCCTGTCCAAACAGGAAGTGAGGGCAAACTTCACTTTTCTCGATGGGCCATGCGGCTGGCCATAGAGGTTACCAGAGACCGGATTGTCTCTGATCACCTCTATGGTCTTGGAGGACTGGAGTGAGGTCATGATGTCACTTCCGGTCTAGGGTGGAAGAAAACAATATTTTTTTACTTTTATAAAATAAAAGATCATTTTTTTTTTTGCTTTTAAAGGTAGGAGGAGAGTTTTGGGGACGTACAGACCCCCCCCCCCCCACCAGATCTCACCATAAAGCGGACCTGTCATCCCTTTTTATTCACCAGAACTAGGGGAACCCTGATGTAAGGGGGGACCCTGATGTAAAGAGGGACTCTAAAGGGGACCCTGATGTAAGGGGGAACTCTGATGGGGACCCTAATGTAAGGGGAAAGCTGATGGGGACCCTAATGTAAGGGGGGACTCTGATGGGGACACCTGATGTAAGGGGGAACTATTAAGGGGACCCTGATGTAAAGGGGGTATTTAATGGGCACCCTGATGTAAAGAGGGACTCTGATGGGGACCCTGATGTAAGGGGGACTCTGATGGGGACTCTGATGTAAAGGGGGCTCTGATGGGGACTCTGATGTAGGGTGGAACTCTGATGGGGACCCTGATGTAAGGGGTGGACTCTGATGTGGACCCTGATGTAAAGAGGGACTCTGATGGGGACCCTGATGTAAAGGGGGACTCTGATGGGGACCCTGATGTAAGGGGGACTCTGATGGGGACTCTGATGTAAGGGGGGGCTCTGATGGGGACTCTGATGTAGGGTGGAACTCTGATGGGGACCCTGATGTAAGGGGGGACTCTGATGGGGACCCTGATGTAAAGAGGGACTCTGATGGGGACCCTGATGTAAGGGGGCTCTGATGGGGACCCTGATGTAAAGGGGGGCTCTGATGGGGACCCTGATGTAAGGGGGGCTCTGATGGGGACCCTGATGTAAGGGGGGCTCTGATGGGGACCCTGATGTAAGGGGGGCTCTGATGGGACCCTGATGTAAGGGGGGGCTCTGATGGGGACCCTGATGTAAACAGGGGCTTTGATGGGGACCCTGATGTAAGGGGGGCTCTGATGGGGACCCTGATGTAAGGTGGGCTCTGATGGGGCCCCTGATGTAAGGGGGGCTCTGATGGGGCCCCTGATGTAAGGGGGGCTTTGATGGGGCCCCTGATGTAAGGGGGGCTCTGATGAGGACCCTGATGTAAGGGGGGCTCTGATGGGGACCCTGATGTAAGGGGGGCTCTGATGGGGCCCCTAATGTAAGGGGGGGCTCTGATGGGTACCCTGATGTAAAGAGGGGCTCTGATGGGGACCCTGATGTAAGGGGGCTCTGATGGGGACCCTGATGTAAGGGGGGCTGTGATGGGGACCCTGATGTAAGGGGGCTGTGATGGGGCCCCTGATGTAAGGGGGGCTCTGATGGGGACCCTGATGTAAGGGGGGCCTGATGTAAGGGGGGCTCTGATGGGGACCCTGATGTAAGGGGGGCTCTGATGGGGCTCCTAATGTAAGGGGGCTCTGATGGGGACCCTGATGTAAAGAGGGGCTCTGATGGGGACCCTGATGTAAGGGGGGCTCTGATGGGGACCCTGATGTAAGGGGGGCTGTGATGGGGCCCCTGATGTAAGGGGGGGCTCTGATGGGAACCCTGATGTAAGGGGGGCTGTGATGGGGCCCCTGATGTAAGGGGGGGCTCTGGTGGGGACCCTGATGTAAGGGGGGCTCTGATGGGGCCCCTGATGTAAAGGGGGGCTCTGATGGTACCCTGATGTAAGGGGGCTCTGATGGGTACCCTGATGTAAGGGGGGCTCTGATGGGGACCATGATGTAGGGGGGAGACTCTTTTTTTTACCTTTATAAATGGCTCATGGATTTTTGGGGATTTCTTTGCTTTGTTTTCCTGAATTTTCTCACGCTGAATTATAAACAATAATTAAAAAAAAATATTAATTTAAATTTTATGCATTCATTTATTTTTATTTTTTCAGTACATGGGCCCCCCGAGCTTCTCAGGCTCTCTGGGGCCCCCCCGAGCACCGTGTCTGGTCCCTGCGCTGCAGCTCTGCCGGCTGTCATCACGTGTGGGTGGCAGCAGGTGGCGCTCTTCTTCAACGTTTCATCCCAGGATTCAGAGTCTTCACTGGGAAATCGATCGTCTGAAAATCGTAGAAATCACCCTCCAGAGACGCGGACCCGACGTGGAGACCATCAGCGTGACGCGTTCAGCAGGCGGGGGGAACGCGCGGCGAGGGACGTGAAAACAGAACTTGGCGGAGGCGGCGTCGTTTTGTGATTTTTGTGATCCTACGGCTGGCGATAAACTACAAATCCCAGCAAGACCCCATCACAAGGCGATCGTCACACTAATGTCCCCTCCCCCACAGTCACATCAGTCTCTGTACAGAGGAGCTTACACTCTAATGTCCCCTCCCCCCCACAGTCACATCAGTCTCTGTACAGAGGAGATCCTCACACTCTAACGGTCCCCCCCCCCCCACAGTCACATCAGTCTCTGGCGATACAGAAGCTTACACTCTAATGTCCCCCCCCCCACATCCCAGTCTCTGTACAAGCTTACACTGTAATGTCCCCCCCCCACAGTCACATCAGGCGTCTCTGTACAGAGGAGCTTACACTCTAATGTCCCCCTCCCCCACAGTCACATCAGTCTCTGTACAGAGGAGCTTACACTCTAATGTCCCCCCCCCCACAGTCACATCAGTCTCTGTACAGAGGAGCTTACACTCTAATGTCCCCTTCCCCCCCACAGTCACATCAGTCTCTGTACAGAGGAGCTTACACTGTAATGTCCCCTAATGTCCCCCCCCCCACAGTCACATCAGTCTCTGTACAGAGGAGCTTACACTCTAATGTCCCCTCCCCCCCCCCACAGTCACATCAGTCTCTGTACAGAGGAGCTCACACTCTAATGTCCCCTCCCCCCACAGTCACATCAGTCTCTGTACAGAGGAGCTTACACTCTAATGTCCCCTCCCCCACAGTCACATCAGTCTCTGTACAGAGGAGCTTACACTCTAATGTCCCCTCCCCCCACAGTCACATCAGTCTCTGTACAGAGGAGCTTACACTCTAATGTCCCCTCCCCCCGACACTCACCTCATTGTAGCTCTGGCTGCAGGGGAACAAAGACTTGAATGTCGATCCGAATCCGATGATATTGAAGAGGGAAGTCGGCATTAGACTCTTCAGAATGACCAGCATGGCGTCCTGACGAAAAAAACAGAGGAGGGAAACGCGTTACATTGTATCATCGTTTCTTCTATAACTGGCTTGTTACAGATTCACACTTCGTCAACGCGTTTCGAGATATTTTCATCCCCAATTTCAAAAATGATGACCCGACACGTTTCACTTCACACTACTTCACACTACTTTACACTACCGCACACTACTGGACACTACTGTAGACTACTGGACACTACTGCACACTACTGGACACTACTGCACACTGCTGGACACTACTGCACACTGCTGGACACTACTTTACACTACTGCCCACTACTGGACACTACTGCACACTACTGGACACTACTGCACACTACTTCACACTACTGTAGACTACTGCACACTACTTTACACTACCGCACACTACTGGACACTACTGTACACTACTGGACACTACTGTACACTGCTGGACATTACTGCACACTACTGGACACTACTGCACACTGCTGGACACTACTGCACACTGCTGGACACTACTGCACACTGCTGGACACTACTGTACACTACTGCACACTACTGGACACTACTGCACACTACTGGACACTACTGCACACTACTGGACACTACTGCACACTACTGGACTCTACTGGACTCTACTGGACTCTACTGGACTCTACTGCACACTACTGGACACTACTGCACACTACTGCACACTACTGCACACTACTGGACACTACTGCACACTACTGGACACTACTGGACACTACTGCACACTACTGCACACTACTGGACACTACTGCACACTGCTGGACACTACTTTACACTACTGCCCACTACTGGACACTACTGCACACTACTGGACACAACTGCACACTACTGGACACAACTGCACACTACTGGACTCTACTGGACTCTACTGGACTCTACTGGACTCTACTGCACACTACTGGACACTACTGCACACTACTGCACACTACTGCACACTACTGGACTCTACTGCACACTACTGGACACTACTGGACACTACTGCACACTACTGCACACTGCTGGACACTACTGCACACTGCTGGACACTACTTTACACTACTGCACACTACTGCACACTACTGGACACTACTGGACACAACTGCACACTACTGGACACAACTGCACACAACTGCACACTACTGGACACTACTGGACACAACTGCACACAACTGGACACTACTGGACACTACTGCACACAACTGCACACTACTGGACACAACTGCACACTACTGGACACAACTGCACACTACTGGACACAACTGCACACTACTGCACACTACTGCACGCTCCTGGAAACTACTGCACGCTACTGCACACTACTGGACACTACTGCACACTACTGGACACTACTGTACACAACTGCACACTACTGCACACTACTGGACACTACTGGACACTACTGGACACTACTGCACACTACTGCACACTACTGGACACTACTGCACACAACTGCACACTACTGGACACAACTGCACACTACTGGACACAACTGCACACTACTGGACTCTACTGCACACTACTGGACACTACTGGACACTACTGCACACTACTGCACACTCCTGGAAACTACTGCACGCTACTGCACACTACTGGACACTACTGTACACAACTGCACACTACTGCACACTACTGGACACTACTGGACACTACTGCACACTACTGGACACAACTGCACACTACTGGACACAACTGCACACTACTGGACACTACTGTACACTAGACTACAGTCATCGCTGATCGCCGCCATTACTAGTAAAAAAATGATAATTATTAATAAAGATGCCATAAAACGACCCCCTATTTTGTAGACACAAACCAACCAATAAACGCTTATTGCAATTTTTTCTTTTATATACCAAAAATAGAAGAATACGTATCGGCCTAAACTGAGGGAAAAAAATAGTTTTTGTTATATATTTTTGGGGATATTTATGAGCGCAAAAAATAAAAAAAAATATATATTTTTTTTCAAAATGGTCGCTGTATTTTTATTTATAGCGCAAAAAAAAAAAAAAAAAAAAACGCACAGAGGTGATCAAATACCACCAAAAGAAATCTCTATTCGTGGGGAAAAAATTATGTGAATTTTGTTTGCGAGCCACGCCGCGCGACCGCGCAACTGCCAGTTAAAGTGACGCAGTGCCGAATCGCAAAAAAAAAAAAAGTTAAGTGGTTAAGGGCGGCACTGGGATCCCCGGATCCGGTTCCCTTCTGTCTGATCCGGTTTCCGGAGTTCATTCCCAGCCGGAGACAAAGGCAGGATTCTTAATGGATATGCAAATGAGCGGTGACATCACAGATCGGAGATCGGGGGGGGGGGGGGGGGGGTCCAGCAAAAGCAATTAAGCGGAGGGCAGAGAGGACAGAGGGGAAGATAATTAGACAGCCGAGGAAAATAAATTCCTGTTCTGGGATCTTCTCTCTTCCTTAAAGCGGATCTCTACTTATCCAGATCTTCGTTCCTACCGCACCCCCCAGAATTCGGGGTTTTCATGTTATCACTCACCCTCTGTGTATGAGGCCTCATGCTTTAGATAATATATATATATATATATATTTTTTTAACGGTAAACTTTATTGAATTTTAACAACAAGAAAATTCAATAATGACAGTAAGCTTTAGATAATATTTAAAATTAATATGGGGGGAGGGGTGGGGGGTTTCCCACCCCCTTTTTGTTTTTTCCTCTTCCTTTTGTATTTGTTGATTCTTTTGTCATGTTATTGGAGCTGTAATATAATATTTTTTTTTGTGTGTGTCAGCTACCATGTGATGCATTGGAGACATGGACTTGGATCCTGAGGAAGCTGAATGCCCGGCGAAATGCGTCGATCTACTTGTCTTTCTGCATATCATAAAAGATCTTTCTACTTTTTTTTTTATTAGATGACAGCAGTGGTCTCCAAACTGTGGCCAAGGAGCCGGATGTGGCCCTTTACTTGTTTTTATTTGACCCTTAAGGGCACTTTTTCTTTCACCGCACTTTTTGGGGCACTGACACCAATTGGGGCACACCAATGATGGGACACCACCAATGATGGGACACTATTCCTCCCACTGACACCAATGATGGGACACACTATTCCTCCCACTGACACCAATGATGGGACACTATTCCTCCCACTGACACCAATGATGGGACACTATTCCTCCCCTGACACAATGATGGGACACTATCCTCCCACACCATTCCTCCATGACACTATCCTCCCATGACACCAATGGGACACTATTCCTCCCACTGACACCAATGATGGGGACACTATTCCTCCCACTGACACCAATGATGGGACACTATTCCTCCCACTGACACCAATGATGGGACACTATTCCTCCCACTGACACAATGATGGGACACTATTCCTCCCACTGATACCAATGATGGGACACTATTCCTCCCACACTATTCCTCCCACTGACACCAATGATGACACTATTCCTCCACTGGACACTATTCCTCCCACTGACACCAATGATGGGACACTATTCCTCCCACTGACACCTATTCCTCCCACTGACACCAATGATGGGACACTATTCCTCCCATGACACCAATGATGGGACACTATCCTCCCCCCACAATGATGGGACACTATTCCTCCCACACCAATGATGGGACACTATTCCTCCCACTGACACTATTCCTCCCATACCAATGATGGGACACTATTCCTCCCCACTGACACCAATGATGGGACACTATTCCTCCCACACAATGATGGGACACTATTCCTCCCACTGACACTATTCCTCCACACCAATGATGGGACACTGACACCAATTCCTCCCACTGACACCAATGATGGGACACTATTCCTCCCACTGACACAATGATGACACTATTCCTCCCACACCAATGATGGGACACTATTCCTCCCACTGACAATGATGGACCAATGATGGGACACTATTCCTCCCACTGACACCAATGATGGGACACTATTCCTCCCACTGACACTATTCCTCCACACCAATGATGGGACACTATTCCTCCCACAATGATGACACTATTCCTCCCATACCAATGATGGGACACTATTCCTCCCACTGACACCAATGATGGGACACTATTCCTCCCACTGACACCAATGATGGGACACTATTCCTCCCACTGACACCCCTGGCCAGTCAGAAGCTATGCCCATCACCCCCTGGCCAGTCAAAGGGACACACCCCTCTTCACACAGCACACAGGAACAGAGCTGAGGCCGCCAATCACAAGCTGTGTGCTGGAGCTCCCTCCCTTGTCACCTTTTTTCTCTTGGTGTCAGGAAAATTTGTCAGGAGTGACTCATGCAGATAGCAGAGGAAGGAGGCAGCAGACAGAAATGACACTTAATGCTCTGGACTGAGACAAGTACACACTATAGAGGGATGTGCTTTGTTCAGATTTCATGTCTGAGGTTTACAATCCACTTTAACCTCCTGAAGTGATGAAAGTTTCCGGAAGCTTTATAGAGGCAACGAGAGGGTTAAACTCTCCGCACAGAAGTCTCTTCCATTATAAGAAATCTACACCCTCCTATTTCCTCATTATCTCCAGGCGCGGATCCCGCCGGTTTTGGCGTGTAGCGTGCAATCAACCCGCCGGGTCTGCGCGGCTTCGCCGGGGTGCTAATTATATTTTACACTTCGGAATTAATTATACATTTTAGTTATTGCACGTCACCTACAGAAAAGAGGCGTCTGCGAGCGGGCGAGGCGCAGAGATCGATCGTGGAAGGAGCGGCGCGCTGCTTTTGTGTCTGGTGACTGGAGAGCCGCCGCCGCCGCCGCAGCCAGGCGGTTGGCCAATTAGTGTCCGGCTGTCTGGGTGCTTTAACCTTTTCATGCCTGGATGATCCCCCGACTGACCATTCCCCCCAGTCTGGGTCAGACTCACCGCCTTTGTCACCCATTGTTCTCCCACACAATTGGGGGGTTGGAGCGCCAATCACCGCCTTTGTCAGCCAGTAGAGAGTTTGCCTTATGGAGCACACCCAATGGCGTCACTAGGGGGGGCCAGAGGGGGCCCTGACCCCCCCAACATTATATAGCCTTTGCAACCCTGATAGTTCTCATTATGCTTTGGACCCTTACATTTTCTTGGTGTGCTGGCGACATATATCTCTTGTTTTCTGCTACCCTGGGGGGCCCCAGAACATGTGAAAGGGCCCGTTGTGGGATCCTAGTAAAGGGCCCCAGGATATATATATATATATATTTGGACCTGGCAATTGGGGGGGTTGGAGCGCCAATCACCGCCTTTGTCAGCCAGTAGGAAGTTTGCCTTATGGAGAACACTCAATGGCGTCACTAGTGGGGGGGGCAGAGGGGGCCCTGACCCCCCCCCCCAACATTATACAACCTTTGCAACCCTGATAGTTCTCCCACACAATTGGGGGGTTGGAGCGCCAATCACCACCTTTGTCAGCCAGTAGGGAGTTCGTCTTATGGAGCACACCCAATGGCGTCACTAGGGGGGGGGGGCAGAGGGGGCCCTGACCCCCCCCCCATCATTATATAACCTTTGCAATCCTGATAGTTCTCCCACAAATTTGGGGGGTTGGCGCGAATCACCGCCTTTGTCAGCCAGTAGGGAAGTTCGCCTTATGGAGCACACCCAATGGCGTCACTAGGGGGGGGCAGAGGGGGCCCTGACCCCCCCAACATTATATAGCCTTTGCACCCCTGATAGTTCTCACTATGCTTTGGACCCTTACATTTTCTTGGTGTGCTGGTGACATATATCTCTTGTTTTCTGCTACCCTGGGGGGCCCCAGAACATGTGAAAGGGCCCGTTGTGGGATCCTAGTAAAGGGCCCCAGGATATATATATATATATATTTGGACCTGGCAATTGGGGGGGTTGGAGCGCCAATCACCGCCTTTGTCAGCCAGTAGGAAGTTCGCCTTATGGAGCACACCCAATGGCGTCACTAGGGGGGGGCCAGAGGGAGCCCTGACCCCCCCCCCCAACATTATATAACCTTTGCAACCCTGATAGTTCTCCCACTGCTTAGGAAGGGAGCTCACTGCAGAATGTGAAAGGGCCCGTTGTGGGATCGTAGTAAAGGGCCCCAGGATATATATATATATATATATATGTGGGCCTGGCAATCGGGGGGGTTGGAGCGCCAATCACCACCTTTGTCAGCCAGTAGGGAGTTCGCCTTATGGAGCACACCCAATGGCGTCACTAGGGGGGGCCAGAGGGGGCCCTGACCCCCCCCCCAACATTATATAACATTTGCAACACTAGTTCTCACTATGCTTTGGACCCTTAAATTTTCTTGGTGTGCTGGTGACATATATCTCTTGTTTTCTGCTACCCTGGGGGGCCCCAGAACATGTGAAAGGGCCCGTTGTGGGATCGTAGTATAGGGCCCCAGGATATATATATATATATGGGCCTGGCAATTGGGGGGGTTGGAGCGCCAATCACCACCTTTGTCAGCCAGTAGGGAGTTCGCCTTATGGAGCACACCCAATGGCGTCACTAGGGGGGGGCCAGAGGGGGCCCTGACCCCCCCCCCCCAACATTATATAACCTTTGCAACCTTTGGGGCCCCACCCCAAAAATGACCTTCCCTCCCTCCCCCCCCCCCCCCACCTTACCCTGACCCTGGCGATGTTGACTCCGCTCATGCTGCCGCTGCGATCGATGAGGAAGATGAACTCCCCCTGCGTTTTGCTCAGGCCGGAATGCGTCGTCGGAAGGTCCGGGCAGAAGTTTAACATCACCACGGGGTTGTGGCAGATATCCTTGATCAGGCGCTTGCGGATGATCTCCGTCTGCCAGAGGAGGAGGAGGAGGAAAAGAGTCAGATCAGCATTAAAAAAAAAATGAATAGAAAAAAGAAAAAAAAAATGAGATTTGTAAACAAAAACAAACAATAAATAAATCAAAATTGTGTAAAGAAAATAAATACAAAAAAAAACAATTAAAAAAAAAAAACATGTAAACAATAACAAACAATAAATAAAGAAAAATCGTGTAAAGAAAAAACAAAAATATGTAAACAAAAACAAACAATAAATATATCAAATTGTGTAAATAAAATAAATAGAAGAAAAATCAATAAAAAATAAAGTAAATATGTGAACAAAAACCAACAATAAATCAAAATTGTGTAACTAAAATAAAGAAAATAAATACAAAAAAAATCAATAATAATAATAATAAAGGAAAGATGTAAACAAAAATTAACAATACATAGATCAAAATTGTGTAAAGAAAATAAATAGAAAAAAAACAATATAAAAAAAAGAAAATATGTAAACAAAAACAAACAGTAAATAAAGAAATATTGTGTACATAAAATAAAGAAAATAAATACAAAAAATAAAGAAAATATGTAAACAAAAACAAACAATAAATAAATACAAATTGTGTAACTATAATAAAGAAAAAAATAGAAATAAATTTAAATAAAAATAAAGAACATATTTTAACAAAAAACAAACAATAAATAAATCAAAATTGTGTAAATAAAATAAATAGAAAAAAAAACAATAAAAATAAAGTAAATATGTAAGCAAAAACAAACAATAAATAAATCAAAATTGTGTAAATAAAATAAATATATAAAAATTCAAGAAAATATGTAAACAAAATAAAACAATAAATAAATAAAAACTGTATAAAGAAAATAAAGAAAAAAAACAATAAAAATAAACAAAATATGTAAACAAAAACAAACAACGAATAAATAAAAATGATGTAAATATAATAAAGAAAATAAACAGGAAAAAAATAAATAAAAAAATAAATAAAATATGTAAGCAAAAACAAACAATAAATAAATAAAAATTGTGTAAATAAAATATATTAAAAATAAAGAAAATAAACAAAAAATAAAAATTGTCTAAAGAAAAAAATAAAGAAAATATGTAAACAATAAATAAATCAAAATTGTGTAAATAAAATAAATAAAAATAAATATATAAAAAAAAGTAAATATAATAAAGAAAATAAATACAAATAAAAACAATAAAGATAAAGAAAATGAAAACAAACAATAAATTAATAAAAACAGTGTAAATAAAATAAAGAAAATAAATACAAAAAAATCAATAAAATAAAGAAAATATTAAACAAAAATTAAATAAAAATTGTGTAAATAAAATAAATACATACAAAAAAACAAAATACTGTAAATAAAAGGAATACAAAATAAATAAATAAAATGGTGTAAAAGTTAAAAATATATATAAATATATCGCCCTCCCCCTTTTTTGTACCTTTTTCTCTGCACTGGGATCCTTTTTGGTCCCTCGGATGAAGTCGCTCTTCCCTCGGAGGAATTGCTCGTACTCATAGGGGGTCATGTCGCCCTCCTCCATCAGGATGTGCGGCAGATGCGGCTCTGAAAATCGCAGAACAGAGGAAGGTTGGACCCGAGGAGAAATCTGTATGAGATCCGTCTGTGGGGGGTAAAAGTGGCCGGCCAAGGCAAAGGAGCAAAGATCGGATTGTGATGCAAAAAAAAGGGGCGCATGTCACACCCCAATGGGGGTTTAGGAATCAGTAGGGCCCCTTACGTTATCATTTAGACTGTACAGTATAACTTTGTAGAAGGAGGAGGAGGCATTTCCTCAGTCTCCCCTCCCCCCAGTGATCAGACTGTACATTGTAACTTTGTAGAAGGAGGAGGAGGCATTTCCTCAGTCTCCCCTCCCCACGGTAATCAGACTGTACATTGTAACTTTGTAGAAGGAGGAGGAGGCATTTCCTCAGTCTCCCCTCCCCCCAGTAATCAGACTGTACATTGTAACTTTGTAGAAGGAGGAGGAGGCATTTCCTCAGTCTCCCCTCCCCCCAGTAATCAGACTGTACATTGTAACTTTGTAGAAGGAGGAGGAGTCATTTCCTCAGTCTCCCCTCCCCCCGGTAATCAGACTGTACATTGTAACTTTGTAGAAGGAGGAGGAGGCATTTCCTCAGTCTCTTCTCTACATGGGAGAAATTTGATGACAGGTCCCCTTTAAAGGGATCCTCAGGCACCAGCTGTGTGTCATAATATTCCGTCTACAAATCACACAACGACGCGCGTCCTGTAATAAGTCAGCCGTGTCTCAGGAACGCGGTGTCACCCCATCTGTCCAATCAGCACTTCCCCCCCCGAGTGACGCACGCAGAGCGCGGATCAGACAATGCGCCGCCGTCCCCGCGGGAAACCAAAGTGTGAGATAAGAAGAGACGTCTAATTAATCCGACGGCGATCGATCATCTGCCGCGTTACTCGAGTCGCCCCTCCCAACATCTGGGACCCCCCCGTCGCCCCTCCCAACATCTGGGACCCCCCGTCGCCCCTCCCAACATCTGGGACCCCCCGTCGCCCCTCCCAACATCTGGGACCCCCCCGTCGCCCCTCCCAACATCTGGGACCCCCCGTCGCCCCTCCCAACATCTGGGACCCCCCGTCGCCCCTCCCAACATCTGGGACCCCCCGTCGCCCATCCCAACATCTGGGACCCCCCGTCGCCCATCCCAACATCTGGGACCCCCCGTCGCCCCTCCCAACATCTGGGACCCCCCGTCGCCCATCCCAACATCTGGGACCCCCCGTCGCCCCTCCCAACATCTGGGACCCCCCGTCGCCCGTCCGCGGCCCGGCGGTCCTGTGAATGGGGCCCTTTGATAGAAATTACTGGTACATTTTTTTTAAATATTTGGAGCTTTATTTTGAGACGGGTGACAATTCAAACACCATTCCCACCCCCCCCCCCCCCCGGAAATACCACCCCCCCCCCTTTTGTATCAGATGAGATAAAGATGTGAGGGTGCTTAAAAAAAAATCTTTCTTACACTTTCCCTTTAAAAAAAATATCACATTTATTCCCATTACAAAGAATAGAAAGGAAGGGGGAGTGTCTGACCAGAAGGGGGCATGTCTGACCAGAAAGAGGAGTGTCTGACCAGAAGGGGGCGTGTCTGACCAGAAGGAGGAGTGTCTGACCAGAAGGAGGAGTGTCTAACCAGAAGGGGGCGTGTCTGACCAGAAGGGAGAGTGTCTGACCAGAAGGGAGAGTGTCTGACCAGAAGGGAGAGTGTCTGACCAGAAAGGGGCATGTCTGACCAAAAGGGGAGTGTCTGAACAGAAGGGGGAGTGTCTGACCAGAAGGGGAAGTGTCTGACCAGAAGGAGGAGTGTCTGACCAGAAGGAGGAGTGTCTAACCAGAAGGGGGCGTGTCTGACCAGAAGGGGGGGTGTCTGACCAGAAGGAGGAGTGTCTAACCAGAAGGGGGCGTGTCTGACCAGAAGGGGGGGTGTCTAACCAGAAGGGGGAGTGTCTGAACAGAAGGGGGAGTGTCTGAACAGAAGGGGGAGTGTCTGACCAGAAAGGGAAGTGTCTGACCAGAAAGGGAAGTGTCTAACCAGAAAGGGGAGTGTCTGACCAGAAGGAGGAGTATCTGACCAGAAAGGGGAGTGTCTGACCAGAAGGAGGAGTGTCTGACCAGAAGGGGGCGTGTCTGACCAGAAGTAGGAGTGTCTGAACAGAAGGGGAAGTGTCTGACCAGAAGGAGGAGTGTCTGACCAGAAGGGGAAGTGTCTGACCAGAAGGAGGAGTGTCTGACCAGAAGGGGGAGTGTCTGACCAGAAGGGGAAGTGTCTGACCAGAAGGAGGAGTGTCTGACCAGAAGGAGGAGTGTCTGACCAGAAGGGAGAGTGTCTGACCAGAAGGGGGCGTATCTGAACAGAAGGAGGAGTGTCTGACCAGAAGGGGAAGTGTCTGACCAGAAGGAGGAGTGTCTGACCAGAAGGAGGAGTGTCTGACCAGAAGGGAGAGTGTCTGACCAGAAGGGGAAGTGTCTGACCAGAAGGGGAAGTGTCTGACCAGAAGGAGGAGTGTCTGACCAGAAGGGGAAGTGTCTGACCAGAAGGAGGAGTGTCTGACCAGAAGGGGGAGTGTCTGACCAGAAGGGGAAGTGTCTGACCAGAAGGAGGAGTGTCTGACCAGAAGGAGGAGTGTCTAACCAGAAGGGGGTGTGTCTGACCAGAAGGGGGGGTGTCTGAACAGAAGGGGGAGTGTCTGAACAGAAGGGGGAGTGTCTGAACAGAAGGGGGAGTGTCTGACCAGAAAGGGAAGTGTCTAACCAGAAAGGGGAGTGTCTGACCAGAAAGGGAAGTGTCTAACCAGAAAGGGGAGTGTCTGACCAGAAGGAGGAGTATCTGACCAGAAAGGGGAGTGTCTGACCAGAAGGAGGAGTATCTGACCAGAAGGAGGAGTGTCTGACCAGAAGGGAGAGTGTCTGACCAGAAGGAGGAGTGTCTGACCAGAAGGAGGAGTGTCTAACCAGAAGGGGGTGTGTCTGACCAGAAGGGGGGGTGTCTGAACAGAAGGGGGAGTGTCTGAACAGAAGGGGGAGTGTCTGACCAGAAAGGGAAGTGTCTGACCAGAAAGGGAAGTGTCTAACCAGAAAGGGGAGTGTCTGACCAGAAAGGGAAGTGTCTAACCAGAAAGGGGAGTGTCTGACCAGAAGGAGGAGTATCTGACCAGAAAGGGGAGTGTCTGACCAGAAGGAGGAGTGTCTGACCAGAAGGGGGCATGTCTGACCAGAAGTAGGAGTGTCTGAACAGAAGGAGGAGTATCTGACCTGAAGGAGGAGTGTCTAACCAGGAGGGGGCGTATCTGAACAGAAGGAGGAGTGTCTGACCAGAAGGGGGAGTGTCTGAACAGAAGGGGGAGTGTCTGAACAGAAGGGGGAGTGTCTGACCAGGTCTGTTAGCTTTCTGAGTGCACTGAGCGGTGTGGTAAGACTGGTGCCCATTGGTCGGACTTGTGCAACTGGAAAGTGGGGGGCGTCAGATGGAATATATATTTATGGGCTTCAATGTCATCCAACCATTTTATTACCTCCTGATTGTCAACCCAGAACCCCATCATATCACCCCCAACCACACCCAACCACCACTAGGGTCGTCTTAATATTGATTGGACCCTGGGGCAAACATTTTCATGGGGCCCTCCCGAATCCACTTGTCAACTATTTTCAGGCAGTGTAGGCTTCAAGGGGCAGCTGCTTTGGGCCCCATAACAATGACTAGGCCCAGGGCAGCTTCCCATTTTGCCCTGCCTTAAAGACAGCCCTGACCACCATCACCACCACCCCAACCACCACACAAACATTTCAATTGCCCCTTTTGCCTTGCCTTAAAGACAGCCCTGACCACCACCCTAACCACCTCCAACCACCACCACCCCCAACCTCCCCCCCCCCCCACCACCCCCAGCCACCACACACGCATTTCAATTCTCATCTGCTGGAGGTCTGATTACCGCTGGGGTGGATGAGGATTTCCACGGGACGGTCATAGGTGTGCTTGTTGGCCAGTGTGATCATGATGCTCTTGGCGGAAGGAGCGGAGGGGTCCGCGTCGGCTCGGATCTCGTGGGTGGGACTCTCCACACCTGCAATAGGAAAACGCAGTACCAGATGTGAGTCAGAGGAGGCAGCAGAGAGCCTAGTCTGTTTGCAGGTCAGTCTGTCTCTCCATCTTAATCTTCTCTTGGATAGATGTGAGTCCTTCCTGTCTGTCTGTAGCCCAGGTCAGTGGTCATCACCCCCCCCCCCCCCGTCCTCAGGGGCCACTAACAGGCCAGGTTTTCAAGATAACTGAAATACATCACAGGGGATATCATTTGCTGCTCGGTTATTGCCGTATTCTAGGCTGCATCTCCCCCCCCCCCCCCCCCAAGGTAATACATAAAACCTGGCCTGTTAGTGGGCCCTGAGGGTTGATGACCACCACTGGCCTAGGCACTATATCATTAGCCAGGTAAGTCCTTACCTTTGGCCCCTACCTGTGTCCTATCAGTCCTTCCTAAGAATGAGCACTCCGTTTTGCTCCTCTCTATCGGATTCTACCTGTAGCCCCTCTGGTCTCTACCCATCGCTGTGTCACCTTCATTGTATTCCCATTCCTCTGTCTTGTCCAGTCCTGCTAACCTTCTCCGGTCACTTACCTGCCAGGAGGTACGGAGCTCGGATCTCCAGGTGGAAGGTGAGTTCATACTCGATGGAGTTCACCGCTTCCGTCTCCAACAGAGTCGCCAGGCAGAGCTTCTTGGTGCCTCCGGCCAGAGCGACCTCCCTCCTGTGGACAAACACCAATATGGAAGCCTTGAGATCCCTCAAAATATCACCCATGGGGCACCACTGATGGGGCAAAGCACACCAGGAGGGCCATGCTAGAAGTTTGCATGGCCCAAAGACATTTACGAAGAAGTTATTGACCCATGGACATCCGGCAATGGATTGCTAATGCAAAGTTCAACGTTACTTTCTAATATACTGTATGGACAGTTGGCCAACTCACCTATATGAGCTGGTTGGACAAAACATTCCAAAACCATGATTGTTAATATGGAGTTGCCCCCTGGCCCCCAATGGCCATTAGTATGGAGCTTCCCATTCCCTCCATGGCCGAAAATATGGAATAACCCCCCTTTGTGCCCATAACATCCTCATGTCGTCTGGGAAGGTTTTCTATAAGATTTTGAAGGGGGTCTGTGGGAATTTGTGGCCATTTGTGAGGTCAATGCTGGGTGAGGAGACCTGGCCCTTGTGTTGGACCTCACGTTGGGCGCCAAAAAAAAAAAAACACCAGTTGGCATTCCAATTAATCGCAAAGCTTTTCAGTAGGGTTGGGGTCTGGGCTCTCTGCGGGACACATGAGTTCCTCCACTCATCACACCTATATGAGCTTGTTGGACATCCATTCCAATACCATGGCCATTATGGAGTTGTGCCCCCTTATCCCAAAGACCATTAATATGGCCAGAAGATCCTCCATTCTTCTAGGAAGGTTTCCCACAAGATTTTGGAGGGTCTCTGTGGGAATTTGTCCCCATTTCATATTATTGGATGAGAAGACCTAGCTCACATGTTGGGGCCCAAAAAAAAAGTTGGTGTTCCAATTCATCGCAAAGGTGTTCAGTAGGGTTGGGGTCAGGGCCCTGTGCAGAACACTTAAGTTCCTCCACCCATCACACCTACAGTATACGAGCTTGTTAGACATTCCTTCCAAAACCAATGACAATTATGGGGTTATGCCCTCCTTCCCCAAAGGCCATTAATATAAGTAGCCCCTTTGTGGCCAGAACATCTGATATTGGATGAGAAGACCTAGCTCACATGTTGGGGCCCAAAAAAAGTTGGTGTTCCAATTCCTCCCAAAGGTGTTCAGTAGGGTTGGGGTCAGGGCCCTGTGCAGAACACTTAAGTTCCTCCACTCATCACACCTACAGTATAGGAGCTTGTTGAACATTCCTTCCAAAACCAATGACACTTATGGAGTTATTCACTCTTCTGGGAAGGTTCTCCACAAGATTTTGGAGGGTCTCTGAGGGAATTTGTCCCCATTTTCGAAGTCAGGATGAGAAGACCTAGCTCACATGTTGGGGCCCAAAAAAAGTTGGTGTTACAATTCCTCCCAAAGGTGTTCAGTAGGGTTGGGGTCAGGGCTCTGTGTAGTTCCTCCACTCATCACCCCTACAGTATAAAAGCTTGTTGGATATTCCTTCCAAAACCCAATGATGATTATGGAGTTATGCCCCCCCCCCTTCCCAATGGCCATTAATATTAAGTAGCCCCTTTGTGGCCAGAACATCCTCCACTCTTCTGGGAAGGTTCTCCACAAGATTTTGGAGGGTCTTTGAGGGAATTTGTCCCTGTTTCTGAGGTCAGGTACTGATATTTTTGGATGAGAAGACCTGCCTCACATGTTGGGGCCCAAAAAAATTTGGTGTTCCAATTCTTTCCAAAGGTGTTCAGTAGGGATTCCTTCCAAAAACAATGACAATTATGGAGTTATGCCCCCCCTTCCCGCTTCCCTAAAGGCCATTAATATGAAGTAGCCCCTTTGTGGCCAGAACATCCTCCACTCTTCTTGAAAGATTTTCCACAAGATTTTGGAGGGTCTCTGTTGGAATTTGTCCCCATTTCTGAGGTTAGGATGAGAAGACCTGGCTCACATGTTGGGGCCCCAAAAATAAGTTGGTGTTCCAATTTCTCCCAAAAGGTGTTCAGTAGGGTAGAGGCCGGGGGTCTGTGCAGGACACTTACGTTCCTCCACTAATCACACCTAAAGTATATGAGCTTGTTGGACATTCCTTCCAAAACCAATGACAATTATGGGGTTATGCCCCCCCCCCCTCTTCCCCAAAAGCCATTAATATGAAGTAGCCCCTTTGTGGCCAGAACAACCTCCACTCTTCTGGGAAGGTTCTCCACAAGATTTTGGAGGGTCTTTGAGGGAATTTGTCCCCGTTTCTGAGGTCAGGTACTGATAGTATTGGATGAGAAGACCTGCCTCACATGTTGGGGCCCAAAAAAAGTTGGTGTTCCAATTCCTCCCAAAGGTGTTCAGTAGGGATTCATTCCAAAACCAATGACAATTATGGAGTTATGCTCCCCCCCTTCCCACTTCCCCAAAGGCCATTAATATGAAGTAGCCCCTTTGTGGCCAGAACATCCTCCACCACCCCCAAACATACAAAGCATACAAGAGGGGTTCTTACAATCTCGCGGCGGCTAAAGCGCTGTCAGAGGTGCTTTGCGTCACTCTGGGGACACAGATGGGGGGGACCAGGACCCTGACGGCCCCGCTGGAGAGCGTGGGCAGCTCCGAGGACGTACTGATCAGCACGGACACGCTCTCCTGAGACGGAACCACGCCCAGATTGGCCACGAAAATGATCCTTTCCAGGTCTTCATCCAGCAGGATCCGCCCTTGAGGAGAAAAGGTAAAGACAAGTGAGATATATACGCTATAAAAACCCGATCACAGCATTAGGAAATACATAGTATATGTCAGGGGTGGGCAACCTGAGGGCCTCCAGCTGTTGTAGAACTACAAGTCCAGAGGCAGCTTTTTAATTAGGCAAATTAGGTGGGCGCCTAAGGCCTCGCACTCACAGGGGCCTCGCGGCCGCCTAACTTACCCAATGCATTACCCCAGTTTTGAGGGACAGGGGACCTTAACGCTGCTGTGCTCAGACAGCGTTATGAGCCCTGACTCAGGAGCGGGGGGGCCGCCAGCGTCCCTAACAACCAGTGAATACCGGTGACCCCACCCCTTGTGACGTCAATGACCCAGCATGCCCTCAGTCAATGACGTCACAAGGGGGCGGGTTCACCAGGTGACATCACCAGGTGGCTGCCGCCCCTTAGTTATTAAAGAGCAGGATCTGGGGGCCGCCTTGTTCCAGATTCCGATAAGCCCCCCCTGCCCACAGACCCCACACATGTCCTCCCACGCGCGTGTCTTCTGCACAGCCCTGGGGGCCACGCATCGGGCGCACTGTGTGACCAATGTGTCCCCCGCTGATCAGAGATCGCCGCCGGTAAAGCGCCAATCACAGACTTGCCATTTATTGGCATTCCTTTCCTCATACACGGTCTCTGTGTGAAGAAAAGAGAGGCAATAATCGGTGAGACTGACGGGGTACGGTGAGTACATTGTTTACACTGATAATCAATGCAGCCTCATCAGTGCCCATCAGTGCTGCTTTATCAGTGAACATCAGTGCAGACTCATCAGTGCAGCCTCCTCAGTGCCCATCAGTGCAGCCTCATGAGTTAGAGAAAGCTCTATCTATCTGAAAAAAATTATAAATAAATACATTTGGATACAGTGTTGCATGATCGTAAATATGTCATTGAAAGTGTGAGAGCGCTGAAAGCTGAGGATTGGCCTGGACCCCCGAAATCACGGCCTGGACTCTCCTGCGTCGCTGGGACAAGCCGGGGGGCCCCTTTAATGACAGACGCCGCCGCGGCCGCCGAGAACATCGAACGCTGTGAAAACGAACGCCTGACATTTTTTTTTTTGGCACGAAATTATATTTTTACTTTTTTCTCCCCGGATACTCGTCTGCGCCCAACCGCGGCCCCCCAAATTCACAAAACTCAATCCGTTTTATTTTCTCGTGTTTTTTTTTTTTTTTCGCCCGTCTCCAGCTGTTTTGTCGCGGCAGAAATTTGCGTACAATCCTCATTATCTGCCGGAGACTTCGGGGGACCAAACTGGATTTCCAAGGCAACCGGAGAACCGCGTTTAATGGTTTTCCGCGGATTGCGTTTAACCCGGCGCGGGGGACCGAGACCCGTCCCCTCCCCCCATCGGCGTCTCCTGGTGACTAGAATAAAACAGCCGATCGATTTGATGACCCTGAAATTCTCGCAGCGTCGCAACCTGCATTAATGATCTCGCGCCTAATCTGGGAACGGCTTAGAGGGGGACGGGGCCGTTATCAGGAATTATGGGGCCCCTTACACAGCTTCAGGCATGGGCCCCCTAGAGATCCGGGGAGGGGGGAGGTGCCGCCAGCTCAAATTGAGAAGCGGGGGGGGGGCTGCCGGCGAGTGAGAATCGGGGGGGGGCTGCCGGCGAGTGAGAAGCGGGGGGGCTGCCGGCGAGTGAGAAGTGCCAACGATCGCGGCGATACCTCACGTGTGTGGCTTGAACACCACGTTCATATGCGGCCGCTACTCGCTTCTGCGCGAGCTCGTCTGGACAGAGCTCTTTAAAAAATAAAAAATAAATTTTTTTTCTTATTTATTTAACTTTATTTTTTATTTTTTTTAAAACAGTTTTAAAAAAACATTATTTGGGTCACTTTTATTCCTGTTACTCACGAATGCGTTCACTTCTGCGCACAAGCTCGGCGGAACGGGGCGGTTTAAAAAAAAAAAAAAATCTTATTTATTTTACTTTATTTTATTTCTTTTTACATTTAAAAAAAAAAAATTGGGTTACTTTTATTCCTATTACTCACGAATGCGTTCACTTCTGCGCGCGAGCTCGGCGGGACGGGGCGCTTTAAAATGATTATTTTTTAATATTTATATTACTTTATTTTATTTCTTTTTAC
Organism: Rana kukunoris; assembly: GCA_029574335.1. Lineage (NCBI taxonomy): Eukaryota > Metazoa > Chordata > Amphibia > Anura > Ranidae > Rana > Rana kukunoris. Next base: position 351,125 of record CM056058.1, read on the forward strand.
AATATTTAAAAAAAAAAAATTGGTCACTTTTTATTCCTATTACTCACGTACGCGTTCACTTATGCGCGCAAGCTCGGCGGGATGGTGGCGGTTTAAAAAAAAAAAAAAATCTTATTTATTTTACTTTATTTTATTTCTTTTTACACTTTAAAAAAAAAAAAAATTGGGTTACTTTTATTCCTATTACTCACGAATGCGTTCACTTCTGCGCACAAGCTCGGCGGGACGGGGCGCTTTAAAATGATTATTTTTTTATATTTATATTACTTTATTTTATTTCTTCTTACAATATTTAAAAAAAAAAAATTGGTCACTTTTTATTCCTATTAAAAGATCCTAAAAAAACATCCCTTGTAATAGAAAAAAAGCATGACAGGTCCTCTCATATATGAGATCTGGGGGATCAAAAAGACGTCACATCTCATATTTACACGAAAGCTCAATAAAAAAAGAAAAATTAAATTGAAAAAAAAATAAAATAAATGGCCCTTTAAGACTAATGGGCGGAAGTGACGTTTGGACGTCTCTTCCGCCCCCTGCTATGGTATGGAGACGGGTGGGGGCCATCTTGCCCCGTCACTCGTATCCATACACAGCAAGGAGGCGGACCCGATCACCTCCGCCGACTCCGGAGAGCGGCAGGAGGGGGGGGGGGCGCCGATAACGGCGATCTCGCGGCGAATCCGCAGCCGAGACCACCATTAACGTAAACCGGACCGCCGCCTGAAGAGATGGCAGAAGCCCGAGTGCTGATTTTATTAACATGGACTGCCCAGGCCCTGAGGAAGGGAGGAAGGAGGCGCTTTTTTTTCCCCTGCCGAAACGCGTCGGTCGCATCCGATGCTCTTACCCAATCCAAAGAATTATCACTTGGCATGAACTGTTGTGCTCACCGTTGCCCTCTAGCAGCCTCCCGCTGGACATGCTGCAGTAGTCGTAGTACGACTCGTCCATCTTGGCCTTGTCCTTGATCTGGACGGTGATGATACGTCTGCAGATGACGGCCTCAAATCCCACAACCACCGTGTGCTCGTTCAGGGGGTAGACGAAGAGAGCTGGGGGAGGGGGAGGAAGGGTTGTTAGAGATCGGAGAATGTGTGATCCACCAATCAGAGACCCCCCGACACCCCCATACCTAGAACTGTGCTCAGTACCACTTCTCCTCCTCTATGCCGGGTGTAACTCTCGGTATCTCTTCTTATTCTCTATCTATGGACAAGTGCAAAGCATGCTGGGACTTACCTTCCACGGATTGGCTCTCGGGGTTGCTGTAGGTAAGTGACGCCGTCATCCCCAGGGCGTAGCCGCTGACGCAGGCGCTGATCTCCGAGGCGGTGAGGGGCAGAGGGGCCCCGGTGAAGCGGTTCATCAGTCCCGGCATCCTGGCGCCTCTCTCCTGTAATACACACACACACGGTGAGACATACCTGGGGGGTCCCCGGGGGGGCAGGTCACATGGGGGTGGGGGAGGGGAACTCAGGTGCACATATGGATTGTAATGCAATTATCGAGCCGATGCTGAAAGGTTACAGACGGAGCGCCCCCCCAGGAGAATAGAGCCAATTACATTTAAAGGGGATGTACTATACCGAGACTGGAGGACTTTTATTTTTTCCATGTACCATAAATAATCTCTGTAGTCCTAAATCCCCCCTCCCCCTCCCCCTCCCAATGGATCTGTAAAGAGGGAAAATTAATCTCAATTGAGGGACCCGGAACCTGGAGGCTCAGAGAGATCTTGGGTGGGAAAGAGCCTTCAACTCGGACTATGGGTCCCATGGGCATGAAAAGTCCTGAAAAACAAACTGCACTTAAGTGTATGTGTCTAGTCCCCCTTTCAAAGAGTTAGGATTCTACGCTGACCCCCCTCCCCCCCCCCTATAAAAGGCATGGTGGCCCCTCTCCTCATGGACAAGGTTCAACTTGGTCCACCTAGCCAAAAGGCATGTTAGCCTCTTTCCTCATGGGCAAGGCTCAACTTAGTTCATCTAGCCAAAAGGCATGGCGGCCCCTCTCCCCATGGGCAAGCTTCAAATTGTTCCACCTAGCCAAAAGACGTGGCTGCCTCTCTCCTCATGGGCAAGGTTTAACTTAGTTCACCTAGCCAAAAGGTGTGGCAGCCTCTCTCCTCATGGTCAAGGCTCAACCTGGTCCACCTAGCCAAAAGGTGCGTTAGCCTCTCTCCTCATGGGCAAGGCTCAACTTAGTTCATCTAGCCAACAGGCTTGGTGGCCCTTGCTCTTCCTCATGGGCAAGGCTCAACTCGGTCCACCTAGCCAAAAGGTGTGGTGGCCCCTCTCCTCATGGGCAAGGATCAACTTGGTCCACCTAGCCAAAGGGCATGGTGGCCTCTCTCCTCATGGGCAAGGTTCAACTTGGTCCACCTAGCCAAAAGGCATGACGGCCCCTCTCCCCATGGGCAAGCCAAGCTTCAAATTGGTCCACCTAGCCAAAAGGCGTGACAGCCTCTCTCCTCATGGTCAAGGCTCAACCTGGCCCATCTCGCCAAAAGGCGTGGTGGCCCCTCTCCTCATGGGTGAGGATCAACTTGATCCACCTAGCCAAGCTATTTGCCTAGGTGGACCAAGTGGAACCTTGCCCATGAGGAGAGGGGCTGCCATACCTTTTGACTAGATGGACCAAACCTTGCCCCTGTCAGGAGCCTCATGCCCCATGGTGGCCTCTCTCCTTGTGGGCAAGATTCCACTGGGTATACCTAGGCAAATAGCTTTGCAGGCCCTCTTCTTATGGGCAAGGCTCAACCTGGTCCACCTAGCCAAAGGACGTGACGGCCTCTCTCCTCATGGGCAAAGTTCAAATTGGTCTACCTTGCCAAAAGGTGTGGTGACCCCTCTCCTCGTGGGGAAGGTTCAATTTAGTTCACCTAGCCAAAAAGCTTGGCGGCCTCGCTCCTCATGGGCAAGGTTTAACTTGGTCTACCTAGGCAAATAGCTTTGCAGACCCTCTTCTTATGGGCAAGGCTCAACCTGGTCCACCTAGCCAAAATAAGGCAAGGTTCAAATTGGTTCACCTAGCCAAAAGGCGTGGTGCCCTCTCTCCTCATGGGCAAGGTTTAACTTGGTCTACCTAGACAAAAGGTGTGCTGGCCCATCTCCTCTTGGGCAAGGCTAAACTTGGTTCATCTAGCAAAAAGGCGTGGTGGCCCCTCTCCTCCTGGGCAAGGCTCAACCTGGTCCAACTAGCTAAAAGGTGTGCTGGACCCTCTCCTCATTGGCAAGGATCAACTTGGTCCAACTAGCCAAAAGGTGTGCTGGCCCCTCTCCTCATGGGCAAGGCTAAACTTGGTTCACCTTAGCCAAAAGGCTTGGGGGCCCCTTTTCTCATGGTCAAGGTTCAAATTGGTCCACCTATTCAAAAATCATGGTCGCCCCTCTCCTCATGCGCAAGGCTTTACTTGGTCCACCTAGCCGAAAGCCACGGCATTTGATTGCACAAACTGGCGGCATTGGATGGGGCAAACTGGCGGCATTTGATGGGGCAAACTGCCAGAATTTGATGGTGCAAACTGGTGGCATTCGATGGGGCAAACTGGCAGCATTTGATTGGGGCAAACTGGCGGCATTTGATGGGGCAAACTGGCAGCATTTGATGGGGGCAAACTGGCGGCATTTGATGGGGCAAACTGGCAGCATTTGATGGGGGCAAACTGGCGGCATTTGATGGGGCAAACTGGCAGCATTTGATGGGGCAAACTGGCGGCATTTGATGGGGCAAACTGGTGGCATTTGATGGGGGCAAACTGGCGGCATTTGATGGGGGCAAACTGACGTCTATTGATGGGGGAAACTGGCGGCATTTGATGGGGCAAACTGGCAGCATTTGATGGGGCAAACTGGTGGCATTTGATGGGGGAATCTGGCGGCGGCATTTGATGGGGAAACTGGTTGCATTTGATGGGGGAAACTGGCGACATTTATTGGGGGAAACTGGCGGCATTTGATGGGGCAAACTGGCGTCTATTGATAGGGGAAACTGGCGGCAATTGATAGGGGAAACTGGCAGCATTTGATGGGGAAACTGGCGGCATTTGATGGGGGAAACTGGCGGCATTTGATGGGGGAAACTGGCTGCATTTGTCGGGGGAAAACTGGCAGCATTTGACAGGGCAAACTGGCGGCATTTGATGGGGCAAACTGGTGGCATTTGATGGGGGAAACTGGCGTCATTTGTTGGGGAAACTGGCGGCATTTGATGGGGAAAACTGGCTGCATTTGATGGGGAAAACTGGCAGCATTTGACAGGGCAAACTGGCGGCATTTGATGGGGCAAACTGGTGGCATTTGATGGGGGAAACTGGCAGCATTTGATGGGGAAAACTGGCGGCATTTGATGAGGGAAACTGGCAGCACTTGATGGGGCAAACTGGCAGCATTTGATGAGGGAAACTGGCAGCATTTGATGGGAAAAACTGGCAGCATTTGACAGGGCAAACTGGTGGCATTTGATGAGGGAAACTGGCAGCACTTGATGGGGCAAACTGGCAGCATTTGATGAGGGAAATTGGCAGCATTTGATGGGAAAAACTGGCGGCATTTGACAGGGCAAACTGGTGGCAATTGATGGGGAAAACTGGCGGCATTTCATGAGAGAAACTGGCGGCATTTGATGGGGCAAACTGGTGGCATTTGATGGGATAAACTGGCGGCATTTGATGGGAAAAACTGGCGGCATTTGATGGGGAAAACTGGCAGCATTTGATGGGGAAAACTGGCAGCATTTGATGGGGAAAACTGGCAGCATTTGACAGGGCAAACTGGTGGCATTTGATGGGAAAAAATGTCAGCATTTGACAGGGCAAACTGGCGGCTAATGATGGGCACAGTGGCTGCGTTTGATTGTCTATCTGTTTCCGGAATGAAATCTTCTGGAATATGGGCGGAGTTCACTTTAAATGACGGGAAGAAATCGAGAAAAGAAAATGGTGCAAATCAAATGATTTAATTTCTTTTCTTTTTCAGATCAGGAGTAGAAATGAACATTTGTGACAACGTCTGTCTGCAGAGAACGTTCCCAATTATAATCCTTCTGGTACAAATGAAGAAGATGAAGAATCGATTGTACGCGAGTCTCTGCCAATCAGAGCGACAGATCGCTACATTGTGTCAGCGTGCCGAAGATTTATTATTCGTTGTCAATGGAGAGCGGTGAGAAAAACACTCCAGACAAAGGCAGGACGTCAATAACAACTTCCAGCAGCCAAATAACAGATGTAATCAATGATTCCGAAAAAAAAAATGTGTCAATAACAATCTGCTTCCCAGAGAGATGTGATCAGACTGCCCCTGGAGGATGGGCCCTCCATCCTGCTAGGGGGCCCACCTCCAGAGAGTCTCCGCTTTCATCTCTTGGGCTTCACTTCTATAGAGGAAAATTTCCCATTGTACTGGAAAATAGGAGAAAAGAACTGCACAATATGGTACAGCATGTCACAGACTGAGAGAGGGACAATAATGGAGTTTCCCCTACATGGGTTCATCTCCTATTATCACCTCTTTTAGATTAACACTCCTAAAAAATTATCCTGAACTCCCATTCTATCCCCTTTATATCATGTCTTACCCCTAATAGTCCTGCTAATAAAAGATATTTAAATTTGAAAGAAATGTGGGGGGGGGAGGAGGGGAGAAAGACATATAGAGAGGAAAAGAGATGAATAGAGCTAGAGAGAGAGAAGGGTGGGGGGAGGAGGGGAGGAGAAGAGAGGGAGAAAGGGGAGAGAGGAGGGGGGGGGAGTGGAAGAGAGAGAGGAAGGGAAAAGAGGGAGCGGAGAGCGGAGAGGGAGAGGAGGGGCAGAGAGGGAGGGGTAAAAGGGAATGGAGAGAGGAGGGAGGGAGGATGAGAGAGGAGAGGGGATGAGAGAGAGGGAGGGGGAGAGCAGAGAGGGAGGGGAGAGGAAGGGAGAGAGGAGGAGGAGAGGAGGGGTAGAGAGGGAGGGGAAAGAGGGAGCGGAGAGCGGAGAGGGAGAGGAGGGGCAGAGAGGGAGGGGTAAAAGGGAATGGAGAGAGGAGGGAGGGAGGATGAGAGAGGAGAGGGGATGAGAGAGAGGGAGGGGGAGAGCAGAGAGGGAGGGGAGAGGAAGGGAGAGAGGAGGAGGAGAGGAGGGGCAGAGAGGGAGAGGTAAAAGGGAATGGAGAGAGGAGGGAGGGAGGATGAGAGAGGAGAGGGGATGAGAGAGAGGGAGGGGAGAGCAGAGAGGGAGGGGAGAGGAAGGGAGAGAGGAGGAGGAGAGGAGGGGTAGAGAGGGAGGGGAAAGAGGGAATGGAGAGAGGAGAGGGAGGTGGAGAGAGGGAGAGGGAGTGGAACGAGGAGGGGAGACAATGGGAATAGAGAGGGGGAGAGAGAGGCAGGGGTTAGAGAGATGGAGGGGGAAAGAAAGAGGAAGAGAGAAGGAAGGAGAGAAAGTAAAAGACAGAGGGGTGAGAGATGGAGACAGCAGGAGAGAGGAAAGCGGAGATAGATGGAGGGGGAGATATAGATGGGGGGGAGAGTGATGGAGAGAGAGCAAGAGATGGATAGAGAGAGTGGGGGGAGAGAGAGAAGGGAGGCGCCGTACACACGGCCGAGGTTCTCGCTGAAAATCAGCGAGAACCTCGCTGGAATGCACATTCCAGCGAGGACCTCGGCCGTGTGTACGGTCTCAGCGAGCTTCCCGTCGGGAAGCCCGTCGAGCCGAAATAGAGAGCACGCTCTCTATTTCCTCGACGGCCCGCCTGGAAGAATGGCTGGTTGCCATTCCCGACGGGCGGGTCGCCGAATTTGACGGCCGGGAGAGAACCTCGACGGGCGGAACGATGTGTTCTGCCCGTCGAGGTTCTCTGCCGTGTGTACGGCGCCGGAGAGAGAGTAAAAGACAGAGGGAGAGAGGGGGGAGAGTGCAAGATCTGGAAAGAGAGAGGGAGGGAAAGAGAGAGTGAGAGATGGAGGAAGAGAGAGGAATAGGGGGGAGAGGGGGGAGAGAGAGACATGAAGGGAGATGGGGGGAGAGATTGAGGGGGACAGAGAGAGGGGGAGGGAGATGGAGGGGGATAGAGAGACGGGGAGAGGGAGATGGAGGGGGAAAGGGAGTGTGAGACAAAGAATAGAGGGATAGAGAGAGGTGGATGAATAGAGAGAGGTGGAGGGATAGAGAGCCGACACATTCTGTGCACAGGTGAGAGTCACCCCCCCCCCCCACTTTATTGCGCACCCCCCGCTCAACAACTATGATCCCCCCTCTTCGATTCCCCCCCCAATTCTCGGCTCCAGGGGGCCCCTTCAACACTCAAGCCCAGGGGCCCCCACCACCCTAAGTCCTGCCCTGAACACGAGACACGACTCACCGAACCTTCTGTAACATGATATATTATACCGGATACATTGTATTCTCCGAACCTTTGTTGCAATTTTTTGGTAATTTATTTTATGCTTTATTGTACAATCAATACTTTTTCTCATCCCTTAGCGAAGCGAACTTAAAACTGTGGCCCTAGGGCCGAACACCTTTTGCTTGCCATTATCTGGCCCTTGGGGCACAATTCCTCCCACTGACACCAATGATGGGACACTATTCCTCCAGCTGACACCAATGATGGGACACTATTCCTCCCACTGACACCAATGATGGGACACTATTCCCCCCACTGACACCAATGATGGGACACTATTCCTCCCACTGACAACAATGATGGGACACTATTCCCCCCACTGACACCAATGATGGGACACTATTCCTCCCACTGATAACAATGATGGGACACTATTCCTCCCACTGATACCAATGATGGGACACTATTCCTCCCACTGACAGCAATGATGGGACACTATTCATCCCACTGACACCAATGGTGGGACACTATTCCTCCCACTGACACCAATGATGGGACACTATTCCTCCCACTGACACCAATGATGGGACACTATTCCTCCCACTGTTTTTGCACACTTTCCATCCACGCTGGTTTATTTTTTCTCTTTGTACAGCAAAACCTTTCAGCAAACATATTGAAGAAGAAAGTGGGAAAATTTTCCGTCCAATAAGAATTGGGCTGTGAAGTTTATTTTTAATTCTCATCTTTATTCTCCATAAAACGTTGGTGGGACGTGGCTCGCCGCGCTCGCTGCGCTTCACAGATATTACGTTTTAATTAAAGCCGATTCATTCCGGAAGGTTGCGCCACTTTCGGGATTAATATTTATGAAAGCGCGCCCGCCGCACGCGGAGGAATAAACAGCATCAATATTTCATGTTATCGTTAATTCTGCGTGACGACGCTCCCCGGGGAGAGAGAGTCGCGGCGTTGGATCTGAACGTACAATGGCGGGATCATGAATGGGATGGGAAGCCAGTCATGTAGTATATATATATGGCGACCAAAGAGCGCCGACTTCAACCCATTCCGCTTCTGATGATAAAGACGAAACGCGAACGGAAAGAACTAAATAACGTGATGGGCATCGTAAAAATGCTAAGTCCCTCCCTCTTTTCTGTAAGCTTCAAGTCCCTCCCTCTTTTCTGTAAGCTCCAATTCCCTCCCTCTTTTTTGTAAGCTTCAAGTCCCTCCCTCTTTTCTGTAAGCTTCAAGTCCCTCCCTCTTTTCTGTAAGATTAAAGTCCCTCCCTCCTTTCTTTAAGCTTCAAGTCCCTCCCTCTTTTCTACAAGCTTTAAGTCCCTCCCTCTTTCCGGTAATCTTCAAGTCCCTCCCTCTTTTCTGTAAGCTTCAAGTCCCTCCCTCTTTTCTGTAAGATTCAAGTCACTCCCTCTTTTCTTTAAGCTTCAAGTCCCTCCCTCTTTCCTGTAAGCTTTAAGTCCCTCCCTCACTTCTGTAAGCTACAAGTCCCTCCCTTTTTTCTGTAAGATTCAAGTGCCTCCCTCTTTTCTGCAAGCTTCAAGTCCCTCCCTCTTTTCTGTAAGATTCAAGTCCCTCCCTCTTTTCTATAAGCTTCAAGTCCCTCCCTCTTTCCTGTAAGATTCAAGTCCCTCCCTCTTTTCTGTAAGATTCAAGTCCCTCCCTCTTTTCTACAAGCTTTAAGTCCCTCCCTCTTTCCTGTAATCTTCAAGTCCCTCCCTCTTTTCTGTAAGCTACAAGTCACTCCCTCTTTTCTGTAAGCTTCAAGTCCCTCCCTCTTTTCTGTAAGATTCAAGTCCCTCCCTCTTTTCTGTAAGCTTCAAGTCCCTCCCTCTTTTCTGTAAGATTCAAGTACCTCCCTCTTTTCTTTAAGCTTCAAGTCCCTCCCTCTTTCCTGTAAGCTTTAAGTCCCTCCCTCACTTCTGTAAGCTACAAGTCCCTCCCTCTTTTCTGTAAGATTCAAGTGCCTTCCTCTTTTTTTAAGCTTCAAGTCCCTCCATATTTTCTGTAAGCTTCAAGTTCCTCCCTCTTTTCTGCAAGCTTCAAGTCCCTCCCTCTTTTCTGTAAGATTCAAGACCCTCCCTCTTTTCTATAAGCTTCAAGTTCCTCCCTCTTTTCTGTAAGATTCAAGTCCCTCCCTATTTTCTGTAAGCTTTAAGTCCCTCCCTATTTTCTGTAAGCTGCAAGTCCCTCCCTCTTTTCTGTAAGATTCAAGTGCCTCCCTCTTTTCTGTAAGATTCAAGTCCCTCCCTCTTTTCTGTAAGATTCAAGTCCCTCCCTCTTTTCTGTAAGCTTCAAGTCCCTCCCTCTTTTCTGTAAGCTTCAAGTCCCTCCCATTATTGTTAACCGAACCGACGGCTCCGGAAAGTGGCGTAGGGCGCGGGAGAGCGGCGGGAGGTGGAGGGAGCCCCTCTCGCCGCCGATAACGGTGATCTTGCTGCAAATCCGCCGCAGAGACCACCATTATCATTAACCGGACCGCCGACTGAAGAGATGGATACCTCTTCAAAGTAAGGTCGTATATAGTCGTGCGGCGGTCCTTAAGCGGTTAAAGTGTATCTCCAGCCCCCCCTCCCCCCATTGCCTTTAATTCGTTAGGGGCCCGTAGCGGGAGTTCATCGTGGAGCGGCGACGGCGGCGGCTCTGACAATGGTTGCCGAGATAAATGAGGCCGCGATAAAGGGAAGCGGAGAGATGAAGACAATGCGGGTGAATAGAGGCCTGATTGCACGAGAGCTGCCATTGTGACATCTCCCCCGCTCTCTCTAGGGCCTCGTCCGCAGTTCGGCGCCCCTCTCCCCCTCCCCCACCTTCATAGTTAATAGAATCCCATCCATTATAAGACAGGAAGTCGGGAGGTTTATCTGTGAGCTGCCAATCACCTTCTGTTCTCCGAGACGCCGGTTCCCCACGGCTAACTATTTGTCTTCATCGCTTAACTACGAGGAGCACGGCAAGGAGAAAAGTGATCGGCTAACCCCGTGTTACGTCTTTCTTTAGACTGTCCGTCCTCATCTAGGGGTCCATCCATCACGCTTGTTGTGCCTGGTCTTCCCCCCGCCTTAGAAATACCAACAGAGCAACCGCCCAGCCCGGTGCACCACCAGAACCAAATGTGACCGCCAAGGCCAAGTCTACTTGGCGCGCCCATAGACCTACACCATTTCCTGGGAATTTAAAATAGGAATCCATCCATGGTTCGGAAAGTTCCTCCACCCATCCATGTCTCCATCCATCCTTCCACTTCCCCACCCATCCATGTCTCCATCCATCCTTCCACTCCCCCACCCATCCATGTCTCCATCCATCCTTCCACTCCCCCACCCATGCATGTCTCCATCCATCCTTCCACTTCCCCTTCCTGGTCTTCCCCCCGCCATAGAAATGCCAAAAGATCAGCTGCCCAGCCCGGTGCACCACCAGAACCAGATATGACCGCCAAGGCCAAGTCTACTTGGCGCGTCCATAGACCTACACCATTTCTTGGGAATTTCAAATGGGAATCCAACATTTTCAATGATTTCGGAAAGTTCCTCCACCCATCCATGTCTCCATCCATCCTTCCACTCCTCCACCCATCCATGTCTCCATCCATCCTTCCACTCCTCCACCCATCCATGTCTCCATCCATCCTTCCACTCCTCCACCCATCCATGTCTCCATCCATCCTTCCACTCCTCCACCCATCCATGTCTCTATCTATCCTTCCACTCCTCCACCCATCTATGTCTCCTTCCATCCTTCCACTCCTCCACCCATCCATGTCTCCATCCATCCTTCCACTCCTCCACCCATCCATGTCTCTATCTATCCTTCCACTCCTCCACCCATCTATGTCTCCTTCCATCCTTCCACTCCTCCACCCATCCATGTCTCTATCCTTCCTTCCACTCCTCCACCCATCTATGTCTCCTTCCATCCTTCCACTCCTCCACCCATCCATGTCTCTATCCTTCCTTCCACTCCTCCACCCATCCATGTCTCTATCTATCCTTCCACTCCTCCACCCATCTATGTCTCCTTCCATCCTTCCACTCCTCCACCCATCCATGTCTCCATCCATACTTCCACTCCCCCATCCATCCATGTCTCCTTCCATCCTTCCACTTCTCCACCCATGCTTTATTATGGTGCTTTGTGCACTGGTGCGCTGTCATGTTGGAATGGGAAGCGGCCATCCCCAAACTCTTCCCACAAAGTCGGTGGCATGAAATTGTCCAAAATGTCTTGGTATGCCGACAACTTAAGAGTTCCCTTCACTGGAACTAAGAGGCCAACCCAACCCCTGAAAAACAACCCCACACCATAATCTTCCCCTCCACCAAAGCAAGGTCCATAAAGACATGAATGAGTGAGTTTGGGGTGGGGGAACTTGAGTCCTGACCTCAACCCGATAGAACGCCTTTGGGATGAATTAGAGTGGAGACTGCGAGCCAGGCCTTCACATCCAACATCAGTGCATGACCTTACAAATGCCCTTCTGGAAGAATGGTCAAACATTCCCATAGACACCCTCCTAAACCTTGTGGACGGCCTTCCCAGAAGAGTTGAAGCTGTTATAGATGCAAAGGGTGGGCCAACTCAATATTGAAACCTATGGGCTAAGACTGATGTAGGAGCTGCTTAAGTGTGTGTTAGTCCGTTAATCTGCCCTTCAACCCCTCAGGAAGCGTCTCAGCCCCTACTGGCACACCTAGCAATGTGTTTAATAAAATTAGGCACTAATGACGCACAGAGTTCAGATGAGTTGAGCTCTCTCAGATTTACTTAGTCAAGAGAAGAGACTTAAAATTATATTAGCCAGCCAAGTCCTGTATAAGTAGCCATTCTTCTGGGGGTTCTCTGGAACAATGGGGCCTTCTTGACAAATCCCGACACCCAATCGATTCTTCAGGCTGGAAGTAAACCTAAAAGGGCAGCCAACCATCTGTGACCCGTGGCGTCCAACTTGGCAGTAGTGAGGATGTAGGTGAGAGAATTATTGTCGGTAGTAATCACGAACTCCGCTCCATACAGATAATCCCTCAGCTTATCCAACACCAACCACTTCAAGGCCAGGAACTCCAGCTTGTGCGTGGGGTAGTTCTTCCGTCGGGTGCCAAACTCTGACTCACATTGGCAACAGGCCTTAGGTGTCCATTATGCTCTTGATATAGCACCAGGCCTAACCCCTCTCGACTGGCATCAACATGTAGCTCATTTGGCTTGGTTGGGTCTGCGTAGGCCAGGACCGGGGCAGTGGTTAGGCTCCACTTGCCAGTTTTCTTCCCTGCAGTGCTGAATCATGGTTGCAGGGTCCATGCTGTTGCTTGTAGAGGTGATACAAGGGGGGGGTTGACTGCAGAGTAGTGGTAAATATCCTGGACAAGCCCCCATATGTAGCGTAGCAGGGAAGAAAACAGGCAAGTGGAGCCTAACCACTCCTGGCCTATGCAGACTCAACCAAGCCAAATGAGCTACATGCTGTAGGCCACGTATAGCGTGGTAGGCCGCAATCCCCATCTCACAGCAGCGAGATGGTGCCCATTGATCAGATCCAGGAAGCAACAGAGGCAGGGTCAATTCTTTTGACTCTTTGCAGTGCAGCCTGGGTTTTGTAGTCCTGCCTCTTTTAGAATCAGTGGGATCGCTTTGTGATAGGACTTCATGTCCCAAAGTCCTCCACTGCTGCAGTTGTACAATTTTCCCTCTCTTCCTGCCAATAGTGAGACAGGAGAGAAAGAGCAGAGAGGGCTGATGTCTGTGCGTCTTTGGAAAGGAAGGGGAGAAAATCCCCCTCGCAGCTGCTGGCAGGCACATTCCCCCATGTGTGGATTCAATCCGGCAGCGGCCAGCTTGGAAAGGTACCCGCTACACCAAATAAAACTCCCCCCACCAAAGAACCTTTGGTCCTCCAAAACATGGAAAGAATGTGTAACCTGTTACACGCTTTATATTTGCACATGGAGGAAACAGTAACAAGTAATTAAACAATTTGCATAAAGACACAGCAAAGGAACCTCCCACCAATTAGCATAGAAGGGGTGGTTGTTCTTGACTACAGGCCACCTTAATTGGTATGGCCCAGCTAGATGTGCCAGGCAGTGAGTTGGGATTGTCCGCCACCAAATCTGCAGTCGAAGGTTTAGGTGTGACCTCATATTATAAGGTTTTAGTAAATCTCAGTGGTTTCTGGTGCTCAATTTTTTTGGGGGGTGGCAAACAAACCTGGTCCCCTCACTCCCCCCCTGTTGCCCTCCAGGCCGCCCGTCAGCCCTGCATTTACCCCATCCAGGTCGTGGCTTCTCCCCTGAATCTCTTCCCGGTCGCTTCTTCTCCCCAGGCCAATCCTGCCTCAGGCCCCTCTTCCTGATTGGCTGGAAGGAGGTGCAGGAAGACATTAGCAAATATAAATTCACTAATGTCACACAAGTGGGTGGGATCGGGGCACAGTGCTCTGCGCCCTGAGCCCACCCTTTTTTTAAGCCAACTAGAGCCTCAGGCTGTAATCATGTGCTTCAAAAAACAAACAAACATTGGAATCCATGCGTCCGGCGCCCTGCATGGAAATTAGGGGCTGGCCGCATGGATTAGGGTTGCGGCGCCCTTCATGGAGATTAGGAGCCGGGCGCATGGATTAGGGTTGCGGCGCCCTGCATGGAGATTAGGAGCCGGGCGCATGGATTAGGGTTGCGGCGCCCTGCATGGAGATTAGGAGCCGGGCGCATGGATTAGGGTTGCGGCGCCCTGCATGGAGATTAGGAGCCGGGCGCATGGATTAGGGTTGCGGCGCCCTTCATGGAGATTAGAAGCCGGGCGCATGGATTAGGGTTGCGGCGCCCTGCATGGAGATTAGGAGCCGGGCGCATGGATTAGGGTTGCGGCACCCTGCATGGAGATTAGGAGCCGGGCGCATGGATTAGGGTTGCGGCGCCCTTCATGGAGATTAGGAGCCGGGCGCATGGATTGGGGTTGCGGCGACCTGCATGGAGATTAGAAGCCGGGCGCATGGATTAGGGTTGCGGCGCCCTGCATGGAGATTAGGAGCCGGGCGCATGGATTAGGGTTGCGGCGCCCTGCATGGAGATTAGGAGCCGGGCGCATGGATTAGGGTTGCGGCGCCCTGCATGAGCGCCCGCCACTGGTAAATCTAATCTAAGAAAAATTGAAAAAAGAAAACAATTGTATAATATGTGGCCAGCCTTAGTGTGCTTTGAGTGCATGATGAATGATGAGCCTATTGTATAAAACAACGATAAAGAGCGAAGACACGTAACAACCAATCAGAATTCATCCTTCAGCGACTTGATTCCAGTAAATGGACGTTAAATATTTTTCGTCTTCACGCTTTTCACAGATGAGCCGAACCAACTCTGAGACGTGCCGCGTTCCTATCGGCGAGGATCCCCCCCCCCCCGCGTTCCGTATTTTTATCCGTCTTCCGCCATCGAGCGTCGGATCTAAAACGCCTTTTTTTTTATTGCTTAGGATCAAAACCTGAAAACGATTTTCTCTCCGGGAGCTGGGAGAGGAGCGATCCATCCTCAGCTACAAAGCGCCTGGAATTACTGTCATCTCTTTACACGGAATCACCGATTTATGAATTCCGACTCGGCGACGTGTCATCCCGCTCCGCGCCGATAGCGAAGAGTCTGTCATTAGATATTCAGACGCATAAAGCATTCATTACCCTACAGGGCCCCGCCGCGCAGTTCCCACTCTATTACACTGATATTATTATACTCCTTATTATGGCTGGCGGGGAACATTGGTATCGGTGGGGGGGGGGGGGCGGGAGAGGTGGGCAGGGGCATAACATATTCACATTCTTATGCCCCCCCCCCCCACTGGCTAACCCTCTGTAGCAACTGACAGGGCCACTGTGACCATACATGTCACTGATCAGTCAGACTACTACTAAAGGTTCTAATTGTAGCAAAAAAGAAATAATTGTAGCAATAATAATAATAATGATAATTTATATTATGACAACATTATTAACCTCTTGCCGACTGCCCCACGTACATTTAGCTCGCACCCGAGGAAGAGCGGATCCGAGGAGTACGGGTGACCCCGGATCTGAGGAGTACGTGTGACCCCGGATCTGAGGAGTATCCCGGATCCGAGGAGTACGGGTGACCCCGGATCTGAGGAGTACGTGTGACCCCGGATCTGAGGAGTACGTGTGACCCCGGATCTGAGGAGTACGTGTGACCCTGGATCTGAGGAGTATGTGTGACCCCGGATCTGAGGAGTACGTGTGACCCCGGATCTGAGAAGTACCCCGGATCTGAGGAGTACGTGTGACCCCGGATCTGAGGAGTACCCCGGATCTGAGGAGTACGTGTGACCCCGGATCTGAGGAGTACCCCGGATCTGAGGAGTACGTGTGACCCCGGATCTGAGGAGTACGTGTGACCCCGGATCTGAGGAGTACCCCGGATCTGAGGAGTACGTGTGACCCTGGATCTGAGGAGTATGTGTGACCCCGGATCTGAGGAGTACGTGTGACTCCGGATCTGAGGAGTATCCCGGATCTGAGGAGTATGTGTGACCCTGGATCTGAGGAGTATGTGTGACCCCGGATCTGAGGAGTACGTGTGACCCCGGATCTGAGGAGTACCCCGGATCTGAGGAGTATGTGTGACCACGGATCTGAGGAGTACCCCGGATCTGAGGAGTACGTGTGACCCTGGATCTGAGGAGTACGTGTGACCCCGGATCTGAGGAGTACCCCGGATCTGAGGAGTACGTGTGACTCTGGATCTGAGGAGTATGTGTGACCCCGGATCTGAGGAGTACGTGTGACCCCGGATCTAAGGAGTATCCCGGATGAATGAATGAATGAATGAATGAATGAAAACTTGTATAGCGCGACACATGCGAACTGAATCGCCTCTGGGCGCTTGTTGTTCCTGTCTCCATTGATATCAAAAGAGAAAAGTCTTGACCTTTTTTTCTAAATGCTAGGTGGTTCTCCTCCAACCGAATGCTGGTTGGTAAAGCGTTCCATAGTCTGGGGCCTTGGATCGCGAATCTCCTTTCTCCTTTGGACTTGAAGTTGGCTTTCGGAACCTGGAGCAGGTTCTGATTCGTGGATCGCAAAACGCGATTTGGATTATGCGCTTTTATTATTTCGCATAAATAAAGTGGGGCATTCCCATGGACACATCTATGCGTAAGACAGAGAGCTTTAAAAGCAATTCTGTCTTTGACTGGCAGCCAATGAAGGGATCTCAGTGATGGTGAGATGGATTCCCAGGGTTTTTTCCCAGTCACAAGTCTGGCGGCCGTATTCTGAACGACTTGTAGACGGGCGATTTGGTACTTGGGGAGGCCGAGGTAAAGGGCATTTGCATAATCCAGCCTGGAGTTTACAATTGCTCCCACCACGACCGCTAAATCTTCTTTAGGGATAAACGGAGTGAGTCTGCGTAGTAGGCGCAGTAGATGGTGAGATCCACTGACTACTGACCCTATTTGTGCGTCCATTGTCATATAGGAGTCAAAAATGACCCCTAGGCTTTTGACTTTGGCGCAAGGGGTGATGATTTTGCCCAAAATGGGCGGGGGGGTCCACGCTGTTGAAAGTTGATTCCTGCGCTTGGCATGAAACAGGAGAAGTTCTGTTTTTGCTCCATTGAGTTTAAGATAACTCTTTGTCATCCAGTCCTCTATCAAAGAGAGACATGTCTGAGGAGTACGTGTGACCCTGGATCTGAGGAGTATGTGTGACCCCGGATCTGAGGAGTACGTGTGACCCCGGATCTGAGGAGTACCCTGGATCTGAGGAGTATGTGTGACCCTGGATCTGAGGAGTATGTGTGACCCCGGATCTGAGGAGTACGTGTGACCCCGGATCTGAGGAGTATGTGTGACCCCGGTTCTGAGGAGTACGTGTGACCCTGGATCTGAGGAGTATGTGTGACCCCGGATCTGAGGAGTACGTGTGACCCCGGATCTGAGGAGTATGTGTGACCCTGGATCTGAGGAGTATGTGTGACCCCGGATCTGAGGAGTACGTGTGACCCCGGATCTGAGGAGTATGTGTGACCCCGGATCTGAGGAGTACGTGTGACCCTGGATCTGAGGAGTATGTGTGACCCCGGATCTGAGGAGTACGTGTGACCCCGGATCTGAGAAGTGCGGGTGACCCCGGATCTGAGGAGTACGTGTGACCCTGGATCTGAGGAGTATGTGTGACCCCGGATCTGAGGAGTACGTGTGTCCCCGGATCTGAGGAGTACCCCGGATCTGAGAAGTGCGGGTGACCCCGGATCTGAGAAGTGCGGGTGACCCCGGATCTGAGGAGTACGTGTGACCCTGGATCTGAGGAGTACGGGGGGTGCACCGTCATACTCTGCTCCCCATCGCAGAATGCTGCGGAAGTGCTGTGGCGGCCAACTGCGCATGCGCGATGCGTTCCAATGGATTGGAGGATGTTAAAAAAGAGTCAGGAAGCCGAGCGGAGCGAGGACGTGAGGCAGACTGGTCACTTTCCCCTAAGTCCACGTCGACCTGAATGACGGCTTTGCTGGTGTGCACTGTCGTAAATCCATTGGAACGCATCGCGCATGCGCAGTTGGCCGCTACGGCACTTCCGGAGCATTGTATGATGGGGAGCCGAATATGACGCGTCAGGGGCCCTAAATCTGAGGAGTCCGTGTGACCCCGGATCTGAGCAGTACCCCGGATCTGAGGAGTACGTGTGATCCTGCATCTGAGGAGTAGGGGGGGCCCTAAATCTTAGGAGTATGTGTGACCCCGGAACTGAGGAGTACAGGGACCCTAAATCTGAGGAGTACGTGTGACCCCGGATCTGAGGAGTACGTGTGATCCCGGATCTGAGGAGTACGTGTGACCCCGGATCTGAGGAGTACGTGTGACCCTGGATCTGAGGAGTACGTGTGACCCTGGATCTGAGGAGTACGTGTGATCCTGCATCTGAGGAGTACGGGGGGCCCTAAATCTAAGGAGTATGTGTGACCCCGGAACTGAGGAGTACGGGGACCCTAAATCTGAGGAGTACGGGTGACCCCGGATCTGAGGAGTACGTGTGACCCTGGATCTGAGGAGTATGTGTGACCCCGGATCTGAGGAGTACGTGTGACCCCGGATCTGAGAAGTACCCCGGATCTGAGGAGTACGTGTGACCCCGGATCTGAGGAGTACCCCGGATCTGAGGAGTACGTGTGACCCCGGATCTGAGGAGTACGTGTGACCCCGGATCTGAGGAGTACCCCGGATCTGAGGAGTACGTGTGACCCCGGATCTGAGGAGTACGTGTGACCCCGGATCTGAGGAGTAACCCGGATCTGAGGAGTACGTGTGACCCTGGATCTGAGGAGTATGTGTGACCCCGGATCTGAGGAGTACGTGTGACCCCGGATCTGAGGAGTACCCTGGATCTGAGGAGTATGTGTGACCACGGATCTGAGGAGTACCCCGGATCTGAGGAGTACGTGTGACCCTGGATCTGAGGAGTATGTGTGACCCCGGATCTGAGGAGTACGTGTGACCCCGGATCTGAGGAGTACCCCGGATCTGAGGAGTACGTGTGACCCTGGATCTGAGGAGTATGTGTGACCCCGGATCTGAGGAGTACGTGTGACCCCGGATCTGAGGAGTACCCCGGATCTGAGGAGTACGTGTGACCCTGGATCTGAGGAGTATGTGTGACCCCGGATCTGAGGAGTACGTGTGACCCCGGATCTAAGGAGTATCCCGGATCTGAGGAGTACGTGTGACCCTGGATCTGAGGAGTATGTGTGACCCCGGATCTGAGGAGTACGTGTGACCCCGGATCTGAGGAGTACCCCGGATCTGAGGAGTATGTGTGACCCCGGATCTGAGGAGTACCACGGATCTGAGGAGTACGTGTGACCCTGGATCTGAGGAGTATGTGTGACCCCCGGATCTGAGGAGTACGTGTGACCCCGGATCTGAGGAGTACCCCGGATCTGAGGAGTACGTGTGACCCTGGATCTGAGGAGTATGTGTGACCCCGGATCTGAGGAGTACGTGTGACCCCGGATCTGAGGAGTACCCCGGATCTGAGGAGTATGTGTGACCCCGGATCTGAGGAGTACCACGGATCTGAGGAGTACGTGTGACCCTGGATCTGAGGAGTATGTGTGACCCCGGATCTGAGGAGTACGTGTGACCCCGGATCTGAGGAGTACCCCGGATCTGAGGAGTACGTGTGACCCTGGATCTGAGGAGTATGTGTGACCCCGGATCTGAGGAGTACGTGTGACCCCGGATCTGAGGAGTACCCTGGATCTGAGGAGTATGTGTGACCCCGGATCTGAGAAGTGCGGGTGACCCCGGATCTGAGAAGTGCGGGTGACCCCGGATCTGAGGAGTACGTGTGACCCCGGATCTGAGGAGTACGTGTGTCCCCGGATCTGAGGAGTACCCCGGATCTGAGAAGTGCGGGTGACCCCGGATCTGAGAAGTGCGGGTGACCCCGGATCTGAGGAGTACGTGTGACCCTGGATCTGAGGAGTACGGGGGGTGCACCGTCATACTCTGCTCCCCATCGCAGAATGCTGCGGAAGTGCTGTGGCGGCCAACTGCGCATGCGCGATGCGTTCCAATGGATTGGAGGATGTTAAAAAAAGAGCCAGGAAGCCGAGCGAGCGGAGCGAGGACGTGAGGCAGACTGGTCACTTTCCCCTAAGTCCACGTCGACCTGAATGACGGCTTTGCTGGTGTGCACTGTCGTAAATCCATTGGAACGCATCGCGCATGCGCAGTTGGCCGCTACGGCACTTCCGGAGCATTGTATGATGGGGAGCCGAATATGACGCGTCAGGGGCCCTAAATCTGAGGAGTCCGTGTGACCCCGGATCTGAGCAGTACCCCGGATCTGAGGAGTACGTGTGATCCCGCATCTGAGGAGTACGGGGGGCCCTAAATCTAAGGAGTATGTGTGACCCCGGAACTGAGGAGTACGTGTGATCCCGGATCTGAGGAGTACGTGTGATCCCGGATCTGAGGAGTACGTGTGACCCCGGATCTGAGGAGTACGTGTGACCCCGGATCTGAGGAGTACGTGTGACCCCGGATCTGAGGAGTACGTGTGATCCCGGATCTGAGGAGTACGTGTGACCCCGGATCTGAGGAGTACGTGTGATCCCGCATCTGAGGAGTACGGGGGGCCCTAAATCTGAGGAGTACGTGTGACCCCGGATCTGAGCAGTACCCCGGATCTGAGAAGTACGTGTGATCCCGGATCTGAGGAGTACGGGGGGCCCTAAATCTAAGGAGTACGTGTGACCCCGGAACTGAGGAGTACGGGGACCCTAAATCTGAGGAGTACATGTGACCCAGGATCTGAGGAGTACGTGTGATCCCGGATCTGAGGAGTACGGTGGACCCCGGATCTGAGGAGTACGTGTGACCCCAGATCTGAGGAGTACGTGTGACCCCGGATCTGAGGAGTACGTGTGACCCCAGATCTGAGGAGTACGGTGGACCCCGGATCTGAGGAGTACGTGTGACCCCGGATCTGAGGAGTACTGGTGACCTTGTATCCGAGGAGTACGAGTGACCCCAGGTTTAAGGAGTACGGGGGACCCCAGATCTGAGGAGGATTACGGTGGACCCCGGATCTGAGGAGTACGTGTGACCCCGGATCTGAGGAGTACGTGTGACCCCGGATCTGATTCTGCACCTCTGGGTCTTGGGCGTGCACGTTCGATGTTCGGAAGAGAAGAAGAACAGCGGTCTGCTTATGTAAACAAGGCAGATCGACGTCGTTCTGTTAGTAGGGAAGGTAGTGATCCTGTGTTTCTGCTAAGCAGGAACACAGATCTCTGCCTTCCCGTAGTACAAGCACGGTAGCACCTCCCCCTCACAGTTAGTAATCACTCCCTTTGATCGCCCCTGATGTTAACATCACCTTCCCAGCCAGTGTCATTAGTACAGTGACAGTGCACATTTTTAGCACTGATCACTGTATCGATGTCACTGGTCCTCAAAAAAAGTGTCCAAATGTGTCCACCGCAATGTCGCAGTCCCGCGATAAATCGCTGATCATCGTAAAACTGTAAAACTATCCCGTAGCAGACATGTGCACCACTAAAAAGGAGGGTGGAGATTATGTAGAGAGGCAGAAGGACTGCGTTTTGCTTCACCCCGATCGTTCTGGGAGGTAAGTACGATCGTTGACAATTTACTATGGAAGAACAGGTCCTCTTTATTTGGAGCCCCTCCCCCTCCCCCCCACTTCTAATCCTCATCTGGATGGAGGTTTTGTAGAGCAATGATGATATTTCTGGAGTCTCCGGCACATTCTGGCGGTCAGTAGCCCCTCCCCTCCCACCCTCTAACGAGCGAACAATTTGATGAATTCGCGGCAGATGCCACTTTGATGAGCACGCCGGACCCTCCCCCCCCCCTCCCGCGGCCGATCACAAATACATTTTAATCGCAAAGAACAGCAATTAGGAATAATTACAGAGATGGATATTATTGCAAAACACAGCCGCGTCCTCCGATACGACCCCGCAAAAAAAAGCGTTCGCAGGAGGCGGAGACTTTGTCATCATATCCATAGCCGGAGACAGCTTGATACAAAATAGTGGAGTGCGGGAAGCCGGAGCTACTGTCTGCTCCAGTTTTAGTAAATCTCCCCCATTGGGTCAGCCACCCCTTTTGCCCCCCCCCCCCACCTCACATGATACCAATGTGCCCAGGGCAGCCACCCCTTTTGCCCCCCCCACCTTACATGATGCCACTGTGCCCAGGGCAGCTTCCCCTTTTGCCCCCCACCTCACATGATACCACTGTGCCCAGGGCAGCCGCTCCTTTTGCCCCCCCCCCCACCTCACATGATACTACTGTGCCCAGGGCAGCCATCCCTTTTGCCCCCCCACCTCACATGATACCACTGTGCCCAGGGCAGCCGTCCCTTTTGCCTCCCCCAACCTCACATGATACCACTGTGCACAGGGCAGCTGCCCTTTTCCCCCCACCTCACATGATACCACTGTGCCCAGGGCAGCTTCCCCTTTTGCCCCCCACCTCACATGATAACACTGTGCCCAGGGCAGCCGTCCCTTTTGACCCCCCCCCCCCCCACCTTACATGATACCACTGTGCCCAGGGAAGCCCATCTCCTACCCACCCCTTGTCCCGGCCTGGTGACCGGCTCTGGAGGGACATTTAGGCATCACTTTCCCCCTAGGAATGTTACTCTTTATTTGAAGTGCTGCTGTAACGCACCAATCAGATTATGTGCGCGGCTCTGAACGCATTCACAATTATATCTTTAAAAAAAAAAAATAGATCCAAATGACTTCCAAATCGGCGCATCGTTATGCGAAGCTCGGCGTCCATAAAAGCCGATTAATTTTGCTAATTGACAATCTCTCAGCGCTAATGAAATGAGCCCAACAAGCAGAAGAACATCGCCGCGCTGCCGCCAGGAATTGTTCATCGCAACTCTGAAAGGAAGTATTCCAGGGGGGGTCACCGTCCTGTATTTCTGAGGGGAGGTCACCACCGTCCTGTAATTCCCGAGAGGGGGGGTCACCACAGTCCTGTATATCTCGGGAGGGGGAGTCACCACCGTCCTGTAATTCCCTGGGGGGGGGGTCACCACCATCCTGTAATTCTGGGGGGGGGGGTCACCCCGTCCTGTAATTCCCAGGGGGTTACCACAGTCCTGTAATTCCCTAGGGGGGGGGGGGTCACCACTGTCCTGCAATTTCTGAGGGGGGTCACCGATAGCCTGTAATTCCTGGGAGGGGTCACCACCATCCTGTAATTCCTGGGAGGGGTCACCACCATCCTGTAATTCCTGGGAGGGGTCACCACCATCCTGTAATTCCTGGGAGGGGTCACCACCATCCTGTAATTCTCAGGGGGGGTCACCACCGCCCTGTAATTGCCGGGGGGTTACCACTGTCCTGTAATTCACGGGGGTCACCACCGTCCTGTAATTCCCGAGGGGGGGTCACCACCATCCTGTAATTCCCTGTGGGGGTCACCACCATCCTGTTATTCCCTGTGGGGGTCACCACCGTCATGTAATTCCCAGGGGGGGGTCACCACCTTCCTGTAATTCCCGAGGGGGGGGGTCATCACTGTCCTGTAATTCCGGGGGGGGGGTCACCACCGTCCTGTAGCTCCCAAGGGGGGGTCACCACCGTCCTGTAATTCCCGAGAGGGGGGGTCACCACCGTGCAGTAATTCCCGATGGGGGGGGGGGTCACCACAGTCCTGTATATCTCGGGAGGGGGAGTCACCACCGTCCTGTAATTCCCTGGGGGGGGGGTCACCACCATCCTGTAATTCTGGGGGGGGGGGTCACCCCATCCTGTAATTCCCAGGGGGTTACCACAGTCCTGTAATTCCCTAGGGGGGGGGGGTCACCACTGTCCTGCAATTTCTGAGGGGGGTCACCGTTAGCCTGTAATTCCTGGGAGGGGTCACCACCATCCTATAATTCCTGGGAGGGGTCACCACCATCCTGTAATTCCTGGGAGGGGTCACCACCATCCTGTAATTCTCAGGGGGGGTCACCACCGTCCTGTAATTGCCGGGGGGTTACCACTGTCCTGTAATTCCCGATGGGGGGGGTCATCTCTGTCCTGTAATTCCCGAGGGGGGGTCACCACCATCCTGTAATTCCCTGTGGGGGTCACCACCATCCTGTTATTCCCTGTGGGGGTCACCACCGTCATGTAATTCCCAGGGGGGGGTCACCACCTTCCTGTAATTCCCGAGGGGGGGGTCATCACTGTCCTGTAATTCCGGGGGGGGGGATCACCACCGTCCTGTAGCTCCCAAGGGGGGGTCACCACCGTCCTGTAATTCCCGAGGGGCGGGGTCATCACTGTCCTGTAATTCCGGGGGGGCGATCACCACCGTCCTGTAATTCTGGGGGGGGGGGGTAACCACCGTCCTGTAATTCCCTGTGGGGGCCACCACCGTCCTGTAATTCCGGGGGGGTCACCACCATCCTGTAATTCCCTGTGGGGGTAACCACCGTCCTGTAATTCCCTGGGGGGGTCACCACCTTCCTGTAATTCCTGCGAGGACATCAGACAGCCTTGAATCGCCTCCATAGCGGCAGAGAGAATGATCGCTGAACACAAAGAAGGGATTTCATTCGGCTACATTGTGACGAGTGTAATGATCCGATAATCGCAATCAGATAGAGAGAAATGTCGCAGCGCCGATCTTCCCCCGAAAGAGCGCCGAACCGCCGTATACATTATTATATCACCGGAGCGATCGCCGCTCTGCGATAACACAGGAAGTGTCTCTGTATCACCCGCCGCCTCCGAATAACAAAAAATAACAAGATCTGCAATAAACTCAAAACCAGAAATGTCACATATTTCAGCTTCCCGATCATTCGATGTGGCGGCTGCATTTGTTTTATTTTTATTTAGGCTTTTCCCCTCCTCTGTTTTCACCTGGAGGTCTGTCCAGTAACACACCTCCTGTATTAGTGCGCCCCCCCACTCTGGACGTAGGAGCACAGCGCTCTAATACAGGAGGTGTGTTACTGGCCATGATGCCATCAATTCTTTATTCTGTAGGAAAATTTGCTTCAGAGGAGCTTTTCCTTCATAGGGGAGGGGGGGGAGGGATGGGGGGGGGGGGGTTTGGAACACGCAGCAGATCCCTAAAGGCTTCTTTGTCTCTGGATCGCTCAGCTGACTCACACCTTGTGCTTTGGACATTTCCTTTAGTAACAAGCAATAAAACAGCCCCTACTGACCTCTGTAGCTACAGCCACTGTGGAGAAATTCACCTCAAAATTGTAACGCAGAAGCACTTGGGTCAACAGCCCGTTTCCCTCTCAGCTCAGCTTCTCCTGCTTCCCAGTCCCAGCCATAACTCAGCAGGTCAGCTCCCTCCTCCTGCTTCCCAGCAGTAACTCTGCAGCTCAGCCCCTCCTGCTTCCCAGTGCCAGCAGGAGCTCAGCAGCTCAGATCCTCCTGCTTCCCAGACCTAGCACTAACTCAGCAGCTCAGCTCCCTCCTCCTGCTTCCCAGTTGTGACTCAGCAGCTCAGCTCCTTCTGCTTCCCAGTAGTAACTCTGCAGCTCAGCTCCTCCTGCTTCTCAGTCCCAGCAGTAACTCAGCAGCTCAGCTCCTTCTGCTTCCCAGTTCCAGCAGTAACTCAGCAGCTCAGCTCCTTTTGCTTCCCAGTTCCAGCAGCAACTCAGCAGCTAAACACCCTCTTGCTTCCTAGTCCCAGCAGTAGCTCAGCTTCTCCTGTCCTGCTTCCCAGTCCCAGCAGTAGCTCAGATTCTCCTGTCCTGTTTCCCAGTCCTAGCAAAAACTCAGCAGCTCAGCTCCTCCTGCTTCCCAGTCCCAGCAGTAATTCAGCAGTTCAGCTCCTCCTTGCTTCCCAGTTCCAGCAGTAACTCAGCAGCTTGGCTCCTCCTGTTTTCCAGTCCCAGACATAACTCAGCAGCTCAGCTCCTCCTGCTTCCCAGTCCCATCCATAACTCAGCAGCTCAGCTCCCTCTTCCTGCTTCCTGGCAGTAACTCAGCAACTCAGCCCCTCCTGCTTCCCAGTTGTAACTCAGCAGCTCAGCTCCTCCTGCTTCCCAGTCCCAACAGTAACTCAGCAGCTCAGCTCCTCCTGCTTCCCAGTTCCAGCAGTAACTCAGCAGCTCAGCTCCTCCTGCTTCCCTGTCCCAGACATAACTCAGCAGCTCAGCTTCTCCTTCTTCCTAGTCCCAGCAGTAACTCAGCAGCTCAGCTCCTTCTGTGTCCCAGTCCCAGACATAACTCAGAAGATCAGCTCCTCCTGACTTCCAGTCCCAGCAGTAACTAAGCAGCTTAGCTCCTCCTGCTCCCCATTAGTAACTCAGCAGCTCAGCTCCTCCTGCTTCCCATTAGTAACTCAGCAGCTCAGCTCCTCCTGCTTCCCATTAGTAACTCAGCAGCTCAGCTCCTCCTGCTTCCCAGTCCCAGCAGTAATTCAACAGCTCCACTCGTTCTACTTACATTCTCAGCAGTAACTCAGCAGCTAACTGCCCCTTGCCAGTAGCAACAGTGACTCAGTAACTCAGCTCTACCTGCGTTCCCATGCCAGAAGTGACTCAGCAGCTCAGCTTCTTCTGCATCCCCTCTCAGCAGTGACTCGGCAGTTAAGCTCTCCTTGCTTCCCCCTCCCAACAGTAACTCAGCAGCCAAGCTCTTCCTGCTTCATCCTACCAACAGAGAGCTAATGGGGGCCTACATCTGCTCTAATCACAGAAGCCAGAGCCACCCGCCCACTAACATGCAGGAAAATGTAAACCTGGAAAGGGATCTGTTGCCATGGGAGATTGCATAAAAACCTAAATTCTTCAGGACTTGGCACATGTAATGCGGAAAAGCCCCTTTAAATTCCTCTGCCTTCTCCGAGAATCGTGAGGCGGCCGCAGCGGCAAGGGTTAACGCGGGCTCACATCTCGCCGAGATCAAAGTCGGCTTCATTGTCTCGGATCCCCGGATTTGCACACAAAGCGATACACCTGTGTAAAGATAATTATACGCTCCCGCATACTGAATTTCAGCATAATGAATCCTTTCCAGAATATCCGCCTGCGAAGGACACTTCAGGGGAATTACAGCCTTAGAAATAACTTCCACTTAATTGCCTTCGAAAAAAGGCCTGAATCCTCTCGCCGCCGCCGCCGCCGCCGCGCGCTGCGACGTGCCCCACAGATCCATTCTGATAATGAATAGGAGGCGCGGCACAAGAACCGCCAAGGGCCGCTCAGCTCTGTGGGCGAATTCGTCTTCTAACCCAGATGGCGGCCTGGGGCGGCGCGAAACTATTTTGTGTTTTGGGTGCAAAAGAAACTCTTCCAAATTTTTGCCGGCGGCACAATATGGGTCCAAAATCTCAGCTGGCTTCAACTCTGTTTGGTAAAAGTTTGGAATCCATCAACGAATCTTTGGATTGGCATTATTATTCACTCATGATTAAAGTTCTAATTTTTTTTACTACATACTAATCTGTCTACTCTTCACCAGGGATGAGCAAAATTGGTAAAATTTGGGTAAAATTTTGCCATTTAAGTCTACAGGGAAGATAAAATTAAGGTGACTTTTGGTGGCTTTTAATTGTTCAGTGGGCTTTTAAAAGGCTTCTGAGGGTTACAGAAGCTCCTTCCATCCTGAACCAGTGCCAAAAGCTCTAACCCCCGGCAGGGGTTGGGGTTACTTTTAGGGTTAGAACTTTTGCCACAAGAACGGGTTCAGGATGCAAGGAGCTTCTTATGATCAGTTCTTACCCTCCCATGGGATCTTCCTTCAGGGCAGTCCCCACTAAGTTCTTTGGTTTAGATTGGCTTTGGTAGGTCCCCAGAAGAATGGGCTTCATCTGGTTTTAAATAGGTGGACTATGAATACCTTAGCTGCCATGAGGAGCCTTGAGCCCCTGGGGGATCTGGGCCTTCTGAGGTTGTAGGGGTTACACACTCCCAATTAGTAGGGTGTAGGTCCTTGGACTTGCTCTGAAAGTCTCTGGGGAATGACAGGTGGCCATATGGTTAGTTCTTCCTCTTCCGTGTGGTCTCCACCAAGTACTGGGAGAGCTCCACCAAGTACTTAGGTGGGCCTTGCTTTGGCTGGTCCCCTGTAGAATAAGACCCACCTGGTTTTGACTGGGTGGACCACAAGTACCTAAGCCCCCCGTGAGGAGCCTTGTGCCACAGAGGGTGTAGGGGTTACTTACTCCCGATTAGTAGGACTCACATTAGAGGGACAACATCGGGTAGTTGAACTACAGTAGGATGTAGGTTCTTGAACTTGTTCTGAAAGTCTTAAAGGAGGGGGACACGTAGCTATATGGTCAGTTATTTCCCTCCCATGGGATTGCCCTTTAGGAGAGCCCCACCAAGAACTTGGATGGGCCTTGCTTTGACTGGTCCCTTGAAGAACAGAATCCACCTGGTTTGGACTAGGTGGACCATGAGTACCTTAGCCCCTCGTGAGGAGCGTTGTGCCCCAGGTGATGAGGGACTTCAGAGGCTGTGGCCATGTAGTCAGTTCTTCCCCTCCCATGGGGTCTCCCTTTGGGAAAGCTCCAGCAAGTACTTGGATGGGCCTTGCTTTGGCTGGTCCCCTGAAGAATGGGACCCACCTGGTTTTGATTGGGTGGACCACAAGTACCTTAGCCCCTCGTGAGGAGCGTTGTGCCCCAGGGGATTAGGGCCTTCAGAGGTTCTAGGGCAGGGGTCTTCAAACATTATAAATAAAGGGCCGGTTTATTGTCCTTCAGACACTTGGAGGGCCGGACTTTGGCAAGCGGGGGGTGGAAATTTTCCTGGCATCAGTGAGACTAAACATCTGGTATTAGGGGGAGAAATAGTGCCCTGTCGTTTGTATCATAGGAAGGAATAGTGCCCCATTAGTGGTGTCAGTGGGAGAAATGGTGCTCCACTGTCGGTGTCAGAATAGTGTCTCGTATCAGTGGGAGGGATACTGCCCCAAGGGCCGGATAAAGGCAAGCAAAGGGCCGCAGTTTGGAGACCACTGTTCTAGGGGATACTTACTCCCGATTAGTAGGATGTCGGTTCTTGAACTTGCTCTGAAAGTCTTGAGGAGGAGGATACGTGTCTATATGGTCAGTTCTTCCCCTTCCATGGGGTCTCCCTTTGGGGGAGCTCCACCAATTTCTGGGATGGGCCTTGCTTTGGCTGGTCCCCTGAAGAATGGGATCCACCTGGTTTTGACTAGGTCGACCACGAGTTCCTTAGTTCTTGTGAGGAGCCTTGCGCCCCAGGGGATAAGGGACTTCAGAGGCTGTGGCCATATAGTCAGTTCTTCCCCTCCCATGGGGTCTCCCTTTGGGGGAGCTCCACCAATTTCTGGGATGGGCCTTGCTTTGGCTGGTCCCCTGTAGAATGGTATCCACCTTGTTTTGACTGTGTGGATCACAAGTACCCTAGCCCCCCGTGAGGAGCCTTTTGCCCCAGGGGATTAGGGCCTTCAGAGGTTCCAGGGGATACTTACTCCCGATTAGTAGGATGTCGGTTCTTGAACTTGCTCTGAAAGTCTTGAGGAGGAGGATACGTGTCTATATGGTCAGTTCTTCCCCTTCCATGGGGTCTCCCTTTGGGGGAGCTCCACCAATTTCTTGGATGGGCCTTGCTTTGGCTGGTCCCCTGAAGAATGGGATCCATCTGGTTTTGACTGGGTGGGCCATGAGTACCTTAGTCCCCATGAGGAGCCTTGCGCCCCAGAGGATTAGGGCCTTCAAAGGATGGGGGCATATAGTCAGTTCTTCCCCTCCTATGGGGTCTCCCTTTGGGGGAGCCCCACCAAGTACTTGGGTGGACCTTGAATTGGCTGGTCCCCTGAAGAATGGGATCCACCTGGTTTTGACTAGGTGGACCACGAGTTCCTTAGTTCTTGTGAGGAGCCTTGCGCCCCAGGGGATGAGGGACTTCAGAGGCTGTGGCCATGTAGTCAGTTCTTCCCCTCCCATGGGGTCTCCCTTTGGGAAAGCTCCAGCAAGTACTTGGATGGGCCTTGCTTTGGCTGGTCCCCTGTAGAATGGTATCCACCTTGTTTTGACTGTGTGGATCACAAGTACCCTAGCCCCCCGTGAGGAGCCTTGCGCCCCAGGGGATTAGGGCCTTCAGAGGTTCCAGGGGATACTTACTCCCGATTAGTAGGATGTCGGTTCTTGAACTTGCTCTGAAAGTCTTGAGGAGGAGGATACGTGTCTATATGGTCAGTTCTTCCCCTTCCATGGGGTCTCCCTTTGGGGGAGCTCCACCAATTTCTGGGATGGGCCTTGCTTTGGCTGGTCCCCTGAAGAATGGGATCCACCTGGTTTTGACTAGGTCGACCACGAGTCCCTTAGTTCTTGTGAGGAGCCTTGCGCC
Source organism: Rana kukunoris (assembly GCA_029574335.1). NCBI lineage: Eukaryota > Metazoa > Chordata > Amphibia > Anura > Ranidae > Rana > Rana kukunoris. The sequence continues at coordinate 381,308 of CM056058.1, forward strand.
CCAGGGGATAAGGGACTTCAGAGGCTGTGGCCATATAGTCAGTTCTTCCCCTCCCATGGGGTCTCCCTTTGGGGGAACCCCACCAATTTCTTGGATGGGCCTTGCTTTGGCTGGTCCCCTGTAGAATGGGATCCACCTGGTTTTGACTGTGTGGATCACAAGTACCCTAGCCCCCCGTGAGGAGCCTTGCGCCCCAGGGTATTAGGGTCTTCAGAGGTTGTAGGGTTTACTCACTCCTACGCAAATTCGAATTTCCAATAGAATAGAACCAGCTATTCTTCACAATGTGATTCCAATTCAAATACTTCCAATCCATTGGAAAAATATGAATCTGGTCGAAAATGAAAAAACGAATTTAGTTACAAATGCAACTAAACAAAATTAGTAACTTAACACAACTAATCTGGAACCACAGAAAAAAAAACAGAAATGCGTTTGGATGGCGCGCCGCGTCTACGCCACTTAGGAATCTTCTGGGTTTCGGCAGCTAAGCCGGTGACGAGGCCCTTTTTTTCTTTTTTTTTTAGACAGCCGGAGGAATTTTGATTGCCGGCGACGGGCGCATTTAGCAACCAGAGACGAGTCTCGGATTCACGATCTGTCAGTTTGCGAAGCGCGGGGGGAACGACGCCGCTTCCAAAGGTCACGGCGCCATGCAAGTAACTATCGGTTTTCATACGAGAAGAGACACAAGTCCAATATTTCCGATGCCTCTTCATCTGTCTGACTGACGGGAAGCTGACGAGGCGGCTTAGGAGGATGGCCAATAACACGGCGCCGTGTCGGGATATCCAGCCTGTACCATAGACCCGGGACCACGCTGGGTGTCTCTAGAAACAATCTGCCCCGGGATATCCGGCCCGTACCATAGACCTGGGACCACGCTGGGTGTCTCTAAAAAACGATCTCCCCCGGCATGTCCGGCCCGTACCATAGACCCGGGACCACGCTGGGTGTCTCTAGAAATGATCTCCCCCGGCATGTCCAGCCCGTACCATAGACCTGGGACCACGCTGGGTGTCTCCAGAAACGATCTGCCCCGGTATATCCGGCCCATACCATAGACCCGGGACCACACTGGGTGTCTCTAGAAATGATCTCCCCCGGCATGTCCAGCCCGTACCATAGACCCGGGACCACACTGGGTGTCTCTAGAAATGATCTCCCCCGGCATGTCCAGCCCGTACCATAGACCCGGGACCACACTGGGTGTCTCTAGAAATGATCTCCCCCGGCATGTCCAGCCCGTACCATAGACCCGGGACCACACTGGGTGTCTCTAGAAATGATCTCCCCCGGCATGTCCAGCCCGTACCATAGACCCGGGACCACGCTGGGTGTCTCCAGAAATGATCTCCCCCGGCATGTCCAGCCCGTACCATAGACCTGGGACCACGCTGGGTGTCTCTAGAAACGATCTGCCCCGGCATGTCCGGCCCGTACCATAGACCCAGGACCACGCTGGGTGTCTCTAGAAAGGATCTGCCCCGGCATGTCCGGGCCGTACCATAGACCCGGGACCACACTGGGTGTCTCTAGAAATGATCTCCCCCGGCATGTCCAGCCCGTACCATAGACCCGGGACCACACTGGGTGTCTCTAGAAATGATCTCCCCCGGCATGTCCAGCCCGTACCATAGACCCGGGACCACACTGGGTGTCTCTAGAAATGATCTCCCCCGGCATGTCCAGCCCGTACCATAGACCCGGGACCACGCTGGGTGTCTCTAGAAATGATCTCCCCCGGCATGTCCAGCCCGTACCATAGACCTGGGACCACACTGGTTGTCTCTAGAAACGATCTGCCCCGGGATATCCAGCCCGTACCATAGACCCGGGACCACGCTGAGTGTCTCTAGAAATGATCTCCCCCGGCATGTCCAGCCTGTACCATAGACCTGGGACCACACTGGTTGTCTCTAGAAACGATCTGCCCCGGGATATCCAGCCCGTACCATAGACCCGGGACCACGCTGAGTGTCTCTAGAAATGATCTCCCCCGGCATGTCCAGCCTGTACCATAGACCCGGGACCACACTGGTTGTCTCTAGAAACGATCTGCCCCGGGATATCCAGCCCGTACCATAGACCCGGGACCACACTGGGTGTCTCTAGGAACGATCTGCTCCGGGATATCCAGCCCGTACCATAGACCCGGGACCACACTGGGTGTCTCTAGGAACGATCTGCTCCGGGATATCCAGCCCGTACCATAGACCCGGGACCACGCTGGGTGTCTCTAGAAACGATCTGCCCCGGCATGTCCGGCCCGTACCATAGACCCGGGACCACGCTGAGTGTCTCTAGGAAAGATCTGCCCCGGGATATCCGACCCGTACCATAGACCCGGGACCACGCTGGGTGTCCCACCGAGACAGGGTAAGTGCTGGGCGGGCGGGGGAGGCAGCATTTGATGGGCACAGTAGTGGCAATTGATGGGCACACTGGCAACAATGATGGGCACAGTGGCTGCGTTTGATGGGCACAGTGGTGGCATTTGATGGGCACAGTGGCGGCAATTGATGGGCACAGTGGCTGCAATTGGTGGGCACAGTAAGATACAGAAAGTTAGAAAACCGCCAAATCCGAGAGCCATTGTGCCCCGTCACCCCCAAACGTGCCCCTCCCCCCACAATTTGTTACAAATTGGGAGAATATCTCGCAGATACCTCATCACAGCCCGCAGTCACCTTCCACCGTGCGCACGAACGGCGGCGGCGTTCAGCGGAGCGGCTGATGATGTCGTTACCGAAACCCCCGGCGTCTAAGTGATGGCGCAATTTCCAGCCGTTTCCCTGATTACTGACATTTTTTTCCCACTTTTTTCACCGCCTGAGACTCGAAAACCCCCCCCCCCCCCCCCGCCGCCGTCAGTCTGAAGGCCGACAATTACCCTATTGCCGCCGCGCAAATGTCAGGCGGCTGCCGGATGAATTTGCCAGAACAGGAAACAGGGAAGGAAAATTCTCGTCTTAAACGGCAGCGATTTGCGAAGATTGGATTTACCGCCAGTTGGGGGGAGGGGGGGATTATAAAAATGGCGGAAAGGAGAAGCCGCGGGTCGGGTTTTCAGGGGGGAAAAAAGGGGTGGGCTAGAGACCCTTTCAGGTTTTTTATTTTGCCCGTGAGCAATATTTCCCCGCTCAGCACACAGCCTGTGATTGACAGCCTCAGCTCTGTTTCTGTGTGAAAGGGGGAGAGGGGGGCGTCTTGTCCCTCCAATCAGCTCTCACTGGGCTCTGCAGAGTGTAACTTCAGCTCCCCGCCCCCTGCTTTCTGAAAGCTCAGGCAAGCTGTATAAATTCTGGACTTTGAACAGCTGTAGAGAAGAGAAGACAGCAGATAAACAGGTGCAACTTATGTAGCTGTGCATGTTTTTCCATATGAAACTGCGTAAAGGGGGGGGTGTCCAGCACACAGCCTGTGATTGATAGCCTCAACTGTTTTTGTGTGCTGTGCTCCAATCAGCTCACAGATCTCTCCTCGCTGAGCTTTGCAGAGTGTCCCCGCCCCCTTTTTTCTAACAGCTCAGACAAGCTTGATAAATTCTGGACTTTAAACAGCTGTAGAGAAGAGAAGACTGCAGATAAACTGCTACAACTTATGTAGCTGTGCTGTGCATGTTTTCCCTATGCAACTGTGTAGAGGGGGTGTGTCCAGCAAACAGCCTGTGATTGATAGCCTCAACTGTCCCCGAATGCTGTGTGTAAGGGGAGGGGGTGTCTCTTCCCTCCAATCCACTCACAGATCTCTACTCGTTGAGCTCTGCAGAGTGTCCCCGCCCCCTTTTTTCTGACAGCTCAGCCAAGCTTCATAAATTCTGGACTTTGAAATGATGTAGAGAAGAGAAGACACAGCTAAACAGGTGCAACTTTGCATGTATTTCCCTATGAAACTGCGTAGAGGGGAGTGTCCAGCACACAGCCTGTGATTGATAGCCTCAGATGTTCCTGTATGCTGTGTGACAGGGGGGGGTGGGGTGTTTCCCTTCTCTCCAATCCGCTCACAGATCTCTCCTCACTGAGCTCTGCAGACTGTCCCCGCCCCCTTTTTTTTAACAGCTCAGACAAGCTTGATAAATTCTGGACTTTGAACCAATGTAGAGAAGACTGCAGACAAACAGGTGCCACGTATCTAGCTGTGCATGTTTTTCCCTATGAAACTGCGTGGGGGGGGGGGGGGGTGTGTCCAGCACACAGCCTGTGATCCGTGCGCCGCGCTCCAATCCGCTCACAGATCTCTTCTCGCTGAGCTCTGCAGAGTGTCCCCGCCCCCTTTTTTTCTGACATCTCAGACAAGCTTGATAAATTCTGGACTTTGAATTGATGTAGAGAAGAGAAGACTGCAGATAAACAGGTACAAGGTACAAGTAAAACTGGAGAGTGAAAAACCCGGCGCAGCTCTGCATGGCGGCCAATCAGCTTCTAACATCCGTTCGTTCAATTGAGCTTTGACGATAAAACCTGGAAGCTGATTGGTTCCCCGGTACCAGATTTTACCCCCCCCCCCCCCCCACTTTTGGTAAATCCCCTCCAATGATTGGCCGTTCCCTCCGGAGTCGATCCGCCTGAAAGGACCCCGGCGGAGACGATTTCATAAACTGCTTGAATGTCATCGATCCTCCCGGCGATGGACGCGTTTCGCTCCGCAGACGAGCTCCAGACGCGGCTTATTGATTTTTTTTTTTTCCCGCGGGGGAGGGGCCGGCTGACCGAGCGCAGAGAGAGGCGATCGCAACAAGCCCAGAAGATCGGCATCAAAATGAGAAAAAAAAAGAAAGAAAGGCGCCTGAGGCTCGCACCTGCGTCACTCGGGGGATGGGACTCATCAATCCGCGCCACGACGTCTGGCGTCACACATTACGAGAGGCGGACGAGCCGCGCGCGGGGGGGGGAGGAGGGGAGGGGGGGTCCTTACAGCAATAAAGGAGGAGACCAGGGACTGCTAAATGTCAACGTGCCGGCGGAGCGCGCCGAGGGGTCAACGAGTCGTGTTTTATATACGGAGCAGAAGACACAAGCAATCTGCGCAGAGGAAACCGCCGCAGCAAATACACCTTCCACTCTGCGCACTCCTCAAGACTTCACTCTGTACACGGCACACCCCTAAACCCTGCGATCTGTATATAGCACACTCCTCAACACTGCACTCTGTACACGGCACACTCCTCAACACTGCACTCTGTACACAGCACACTCCTCAACACTGCACTCTGTACACAGCACACTCCTCAACACTGCACTCTGTACACAGCACACTCCTCAACACTGCACTCTGTACACAGCACACTCCTCAACACTGCACTCTGTACACAGCACACTCCTCAACACTGCACTCTGTACACAGCGCACTCCTCAACACTGCACTCTGTATATAGCGCACTCCTCAAGACTTCACTCTGTACACAGCACACTCCTCAACACTGCACTCTGTACATGGCACACTCCTCAACGCTGCACTCTGTACACAGCACACTCCTCAACACTGCACTCTGTACATGGCACACTCCTCAACACTGCACTCTGTACACAGCGCACTCCTGAACTCTGAACTCTGTACACAGCGCACTCCTCAACACTGCACTCTGTACACAGCACATTCCTCAACACTGCACTATGTACACAAAGCACCCCTAAACCCTGCACTCAGTATATAGAACACTATTGAACTCTGCACTCTGTACACGGCACACTGCTCATCACTGCACTCTGTACACGGCACACTCCTCATCACTGCACTCTGTACACGGCACACTACTCAAGCCTTCACTCTGTACACAGCACACTCCTCAACACTGCACTTTGTACACAGCACACTCCTCAACATTGCATTCTGTACACAATGCACTCCTCAACACTTCACTCTGTACACAGCTCACTCCTCAACACTGCACTCTGTACACAGCTCACTCCTCAACATTGCACTCTGTACACAGCTTACTCCTCAACACTGCACTCTGTACACAGCGCACTTCTCAACTCTGCCCTCTGTACACAACGCACTCCTCAACGCTACACTATGTACACAGCGCACTCCTCAACACTGCATTCTGTACACAGCACACTCCTCAACACTGCACTCTGTCCACAGCGCACGCAAGACTTTACTCTGTACACAGCGCACTCCTCAACCCCGCACTCTGTACACAGCGCACTCAAGATGTTCCTCTGTACACAGCGCACTCCTCAACACTTCACTCTGTACACAGCGCACTCCTCAACGCTGCACTTTGTACATAGCGCACGCAAGACTTTACTCTGTACACAGCGCACTCCTCAACCCCGCACTCTGTACACAGCGCACTCAAGATTTTCCTCTGTACACACCGCACTCCTCAACACTGCACTCTGTACACAATGCACCTCTAAACCCTGCACTCTGTATATAGCACACTACTGAACTATGCACTCTGTACACAGCACACTCATCAACACTTCGAGTGTACACTGAGCACTGAACACTGCCCTCTGTACACAACACACTCCTCAACACTGCCCTCTGTACACAACACACTCCTCAACACTGCACTCTGTACACAGCGCATGCCTCAACACTGCAGTCTGTACACAGCGCACTCCTCAACACTGCATTCTGTACATAGCACGCCCCTAAACCCTGCAGTCTGTACACAATGCACTCAAGATTTCACTTTGTACACAGCACACTCCTCAACACTACACTCTGTACACAGCGCACTCCTCAACTCTGCACTCTGTACATAGCACACCCCTAAACACTGAACTTTGTATATAGCACACTCCTGAACTCTGCACTCTGTACACAGCGCACTCCCCCCTGCGGCCACGTCACTGGATTTGATTGACAGCAGCGGGAGCCAATGGCAGCGCTGCTATCAATCTATCCAATGAGGAGCTGATGAGCCATAGAGAGAGATCGCCCACGGAGATTCGGGGGTCATGTAAGTAAAACGGGGGCGGGGCGGAGGCGGGGGGGGCGGAGACTGCAGGGGGTTTTCTCACCTTAATGCATCGGATGAATGAAGGTGAAAGAACTTTACAGCAAAAAAAAATGGTTTCAATGTTTCTATTCTAAATGCTACAATGTATAAAGGCTGCAATTATTGTATCACTTTTTCTTTAACATGCAAATGAGCGTCTCTCTCTGGTTCCTGACGCCCGCACAGATGTGGCGGCGCCTGACGCTTGCTCAGTAGAGCGCGGCATGAACCAGGAAAGTTCAGGGGGCTCTGGGAAATCTGGCATCCCCCAACACCGAGCCTCGATGCCCACCTCCCGTCACGGTCTACGGTCTTGGACAATCAACATCCGCCTTGACACATTTCATAACACCGCCGCAGCGATTGGATGAGGGCGACCGAGCGAGCCGCGCTGCGTCTATAGACGCACAGGAATCTTCCAGATGCTCATCCGACGGAGCCACTTGGACCCAGAGGTGAGACGTCTCCGACATCGCAGAGCGAGTCCAGGGCCGAGCGTGACACACAGGGCCGCCATCAGGGATTTGGGGGCCCCTTACACAGATTTAGGCACGGGCCCCCTGGAGCAGAGAACCGGGTGGGGGGGGGGGTGCTGCCGCCAGAAGTTGAGAAGCGGGGGGGGGGGGGGCCTTTACAAAAAAAAGAAGAAATAAAGTAAAAAATATATATAAAAAAACTATAAAAAAAGGGGGGGTAGCCATCCGGGGCCCTTTGATAATAATAAATATATATATATATATATAAACAATAAAAAATAAATAAAAAAAGGGGGGGGGGTTGCCATCCAGAGCCCTGGGGACCTCTGGGCCTTTTGATAAAAAAAATTATAAAAAAATATATATAAACAAAAACAATAAAAAAAATTATAAAAAAATAAAAAAAAGGGGGGGGTTGCAACATGGGGACATCTGAGCCTTTAAATATATATATATATATATATATATATATATATATACACAATAAATAAAATAATATATAAAAAAAAAAGGGGGGTTGCCATCCGGGGGCCCTGGACACCTCTGGGCCCTTTAATAATAATAATAATATAAATATATATATATATAATTATATATATATATATATATATATATATATATATATATATATATATATATATATAAAAATTATATATATATATATATATATATATATATATATATATATATATAAATATATATATAAAAAAAATAGAAATAAATAAAATAATATATAAAAAAAAAGGGGGGTTGCCATCCGGGGCCCTGGAGACCTCTGGGCCCTTTAATAATAATAATATATATATAATATATATATATAAAAAAATATATATATATATATATAAATATATATAAAAAAAAATTGTATACATTTATTATTTTATATATATATATATATATATATATATATATATATATATATATATATATATATATATATATATATATAATATAAATAAATAAAAAAATAAATATATAATTTTTATTTTATTTTTTATAAAAAAAAGGGGGGAGTTGTTATCTGGGCCCCTGGGGACCCCTGGGTGCTTTAATAAAAAATAAAATAAAAATATATTAAAATATATATATATTTTTTTTAAAAAATAAATAAATAAAAGGGGGGGTTGCCATCCGGGGCCCTGGGGGCCTACATGCTCCTGGGGACCTCCTGACCCCTAAAGGGGGGTTGCCATCCAGGCCCCTGGGGACCTCTGGGCCCCTTACAGGTGTACTGCCTGTACCCCCCTGATGGCGGCCCTGGTGACACAGCGCCCGCTGGCGATACAATCTGTGCGCGAAGATGAGAAACGCACAGATGTGTCGCAGGAAAATCCGGTAATAAAAGGCGATCGTCGTGGCGATTAAATCTCAGTAAAACAAAAGGCCGCGGAGCCGGGCGCTTCGAGGGGATATTTTAAGACCTAAAAAAAAAGAAGCACAAGATTGCTGAAAAAGGAAGCGAAGAAGCGGCAGATTTCAGAAAGACGTAAACAAACATCTTGCGATTCCTGGAATGCCAGCCGTAATTTCTGGCAGAGCGGCTCTGGAGAGATTTGGCGTCGGGATCGCAGCGCATTCATCTCCTCGCAAGCCCGGGGACGTCTTAAATTGAGGCGTTTAGGATTTTGCGGGGTTTTTTTTCCCGCCGGAGGGTTTAGCAACGCTTTTACGTCACGGCAGCGAGGAAAAACGTCTGCGAGAAACGGAGGGGAGATTATTAGGACAAAACTGGGGGGGCAATGAGGGGGAAACGCTGAGAAATGCGCGCAGTCTCGCCAAGGGGGGGGGGGGGGCGCTCTGGCAATGGCGATAATACTGCGGTTTATTTCAGCACTTTATTTAATGAGGCGCGAGGTCCGGTAACCCATAGCAACCCCAGGCCCCCCTCATCGACAGGGAGACTCTTGGACTGTGGGGCGGAAGGTTCTCTATGGGGTTCCGCGGTCTGTTACATTGTATCCAAAATATCAGTTATGTTTATAAATTAGAACTCAAAATCAGTGAGAAGATTGAGGGGACCCACAATGCAGAATGACCCCCCCGCCCCACCCCCCACCATACTGACCTATGGGGGGTGATATACAGAGGAGAGGAAATAAAGTCATCATGACATATGAGTGACAGTTTTAGAGATAAAGGAAGGGGGAGACTGAGCGGGGTGGAGGGAGTGTGAGACAGGGTGGGGGAAAGAAGGGGGAGGGGAAGAGGAGGGAGAAAGAAAATTAGAGGGGGGGGTGGGGGTTGACAGGACGGGGGAGAGAAGGGCGGGATAGAAAATTAGAGTGGGGGGGGGGCAAAGAAGGAGAGATATAGAGGGGGAGTGGGATAGAGGGGGAGGGGGAGAGGGAGCTATAGAGAGGAGGGGTGGGATAGAGGGAGAGGAGGAGATATATAGAGGGGGGTATAGAGAGAGAGGGGGAGATATAGAGGGGGGGATAGAGGGAGAGGAGGAGATATATAGAGGGGGGTATAGAGAGAGAGGAGGGAGATATAGAGCAGGGCAAACGAGGGAGATGGGAAGATATATAGGGGGAGGGATAAAGGGGGGAGAGAGGGAGATATAGAGAGAGGGGGTAGAGAGAGAGTGGGAGATATACAGAGGGGGGTATAGAGAGAGAGGGGGGATATTTAGAGAGGGGGGATATTTAGAGAGGGGGGATAGAGGGAGAGGGGGAGATAGAGAAAGGGAAGCAATAGAGGGAGAGGGGGAGATATAGAGGGGGACAATAGAGGGAGAAGATCTAGGGGGGGGGGGAGAGGAGGAGATTTACAGATGGGGGATAGAGAGAGGGTGAGAGATAGAGAGAGGGGGGTAGAGGGAGAGGGGAAGATAGAGAAAGGGAATCAATAGAGGGAGAGGGGGAGATATATATATAGAGAGAGGGGGTAAAGGTAGAGGGGGAGATATAGAGGGGGACATCAGAGGGAGATGGGAAGATATAGGGGGAGGGATAAATGGAGAGGAGGAGATATACAGATGGGGGGATAGAGAGAGAGGGGGCATATATATAGAGGGGGATAGAGGGAGAGGGGGGGATAGAGGGAGAGGAGAAGATATACAGAGGGGGTAGAGAAAAGGGCGGAGATATAGAGAGGGGAGATAGGGGGAGGGGGAGATAGAGAGAGAGAGGGGGGTAGCGGTAGAGGGGGAGATATAGCAAGAGGGGGGTGGAGGGGGAGGTATAGAAAGAAGGGGAGGGAGAAGGGTGATATAGAGAGGGGGAGGGATAGAGGGAAATGAGAGGGGGAGATATAGAGCGGAGGGAGAGGAAAAAATAAATAGGGGGTTATAGAGGGGAGGGGGAGATATAGAAGGGAGGGATAGTGGGTCATATAGAGGGAAGGAAGAGGGGGAGACATAAAAGGGGAGATATAGAGGGGAGGGAGAGTGTGAGTTATGGGGGAGGGGGAGAGAGGGGAAAATATAAAGGGGAGTAAGAGGGGAAGATATAGATAGAGGGGAGTTATGGGGGGATATAGAGGGGAGGGATAGGGGGAGATATAGAGGGGAGGGGGAGAGATAGAGATAGTGGGGGAGTTAGGGGAGGGATAGTTGGAGGGGGGAGTGTGAGTTATGGGGGAGGGGGAGATAGGGGGAAATATAAGGGGGAGTGAGAGGGGGAGATATAGATAGAGGGGAGTTATGGGGGGATATAGAGGGGAGGGATAGGGGGAGATATAGAGGGGAGGGGGAGAGATAGAGATAGTGGGGGAGTTAGGGGAGGGATAGTTGGAGGGGGGAGTGTGAGTTATGGGGGAGGGGGAGATAGGGGGAAATATAAGGGGGAGTGAGAGGGGGAGATATAGAGGGGGGGGAGTGGGAGATATAAAGTGGAGGGGAAAGGAGAAGGAGAGAAAAAAAAGTGGGGAGAAGAAGAGAGGAGAGGGGGGAGAGATAGGAGGGGTGGGGGAGGAAGGGGGGGAAGCGAAGGGGGAGAGTGAAAGTAAAGGGGAAGAAGAGAGGGGTTGGAAAAGGAAGAGAGAATGAAATGGAGGGGGAGATAAGAGGAGCAAAGAGAGGGGGGGGGGGAGAGAGAAGAGAAAAAGAGCAGAGGGGGATAAAAAGAGAAATGGGGGAGGATAGAGAGAGAAATAAATAGAGGGAGGGGGGTAGAGAAGGGGGGTGAGAGAAAAGGGAAGGGAGAGAGAAAGTAATAGAAAAAGGAAGGATTGGGGGGGGGGGGTAAAGGGAGGGGGAGGAGAAAAAAGGAGAGAAGACAACAGAGGAGAAAAGGTTGAAAATGAAGAGAGAAGACAGAAAAGAGAAGGGGGAGGGGACAGACACCTCCGGGGGGTCACTATATCTTCTTCTCGGATTTCCTCGGATCTCACCACCTCGGCCGCACATCGAGACTTATTTACCAAGACAGTACAAAGAGCAACAGCCCATAGCAACCAATCAGATCTCAGCATTGTTGTGGAGCAGGAAGGCCATTGAACGGTGACTGCTGGTGGGTTGCTATGGGATACTCGACTGTTTTTAAGAAATATGTTATTTAATCGTTCGACCTTTTTACGTACTCCGAGGAAAATGAAATAAAAGGAAATGGGTTTGGACGTCGGCCAATGAGGATGGCGCTTGATTTGGACATCGGCCAATGAGGATGGCGCTTGATTTGGGCATCGGCCAATGAGGATGGCACTTCCAGCCCTTCAGCAGCTGTTCAGCTCCTCATCAGCTTCTCCCAAAGGTGGCAACTGAAAGGAATCAGCTCCCCTTAACCCCTTCCGGGCCCCTGGAGGCTGGAGGGGCCACTTGTAGACATGAAGGGCCATTATTAGATCTTCAATGAGCCCGGCCCTGAAATCCTCCACAAGTATTATTATTATTATTAGCTGCTCTTTGCCACTTGTAGGGGGCAGATATTAATTACTGAGCATTGGAAGCATTGATGAGCCCCTCAGGCTGAGTCTAGTTGGGTCATCTGAAGGCCTTCCAGTAGTGGAGGAACCACAAGTCCCAGCATGGTGATCTGCCATTCAAACCAAGGCAAGACGGTACGACTCTTGCACCAGCCTTGCCGCCCCTCTGAAAAGTGATCCACTGCAACAGACAGGCAATGCCCAGGAAGAGCGGTAGACCTACCGTAATGAACCCTTCCTCTAATGCCCGGGAAGAAGGGCACCCAATCGTAATGAACCCTTCACCCAACACCAAATAAGAGGGGGCACCCAACCATAATTAAGCCTTCCTCTAATGCCCAGGAAGAAAGGCACCCAACCATAATTTACCTTTCTTCTAATGCCCAGAAAGAGGGCCCCCCAACTGTAATGAACCCTTCCTCTAATGCCCAGGAAGAGAGGCACCCAACCGTAATTTACCTTTCCTCTAATGCCCAGGAAGAGGGGCCCCCAACTGTAATGAACCCTTCACCCAACACCCAGAAAGAGGGGCACACAACCATAATTAATCCTTCATTCAATGCCCAGGAAGAAGGGCACCCAACCTAATGAACCCAACACCCAGAAATAGGGTCACCCAACCGTAAATAATCCTTCATCCAATACCCAAGAAGAGGGGCCCCCAACCGTAATGAACCCTTCACCCAACACCCAGAAAGAGGGGCACCCAACCGTAATTAATCCTTCATTCAATGCCCAGGAAGAAGGGCACCCAACCTTAATGAACCCAACACCCAAGAAGAGGGGCACCCAACAGTAATGAATCCTTCATCCAACGCCCAGGAAGAGGGGCACCCAACCGTAATTAACCCTTCCTTTAATGCCCAGAAAGAGGGGCACCCAACCTTAATGAACCCTTCACCCAACATCCAAGAAGAGGGGCACCCAACCATAATTAAGCCTTCATCCAACGCCCAGGAAGAGGGGCACCCAACCATAATTAAGCTTTCATCCAACGCCCAGGAAGAGGGGCACCCAACCCTAATGAACCCTTCATCCAACACTCAGGAAGAACGTGGAAAGGATCAGAGACGGAGCACAAGCTTTTCCAAAGCAGACACAAAGCTTAAACAGTTCTTAGGCTGCCATTGCAGCTTAATGGGGGGCTTCTATAGGCCACGAATATTTACCACCCCCTTGGCCACCCGTTATTAACGTGCTCTTAGGGTGCAGCACCCCGGAGCTCTCCCAGGTGCTGGAAAGGACCTTATCCATATTTCAGCACCTTGGACAGCTCCCCTTACTGACTCCCATAGACTTGTATTGGTCAGAGCCCCCCAAGGAACAGATTTCTAGAGCAGTGAGTCCGACATTCACCAAACATTCTCTGCAGGTGAATCTCCCATGTGATACCAATGATTGATTCTCCACTAGTGCATAGACCCCCCGCCCCAAGTAACCCCCAATACTTCAATACCTATTTCCCAGGATTACCTGAAACTAATTGTGTGCCAATGTTTCTCAAACTGTTTCTTATGGTTTTCAATAATTAAATCCGGCTCCGTAAGAGGGGCACCCAACTGTAATTACCCCTTCAGACAATGCCCAGGAAGAGGGGCACCCAACTGTAATTACCCCTTTAGACAATGCCCAGGAAGAGGGGCACCAACTGTAATTACCCCTTCAGACAATGCCCAGGAAGAGGGGCACCCAACTGTAATTACCCCTTCATACAATGCCCAGGAAGAGGGGCACCCAACTGTAATTACCCCTTCAGACAATGCCCAGGAAGAGGGTCACCCAACTGTAATTACCCCTTCAGACAATGCCCAGGAAGAGGGGCACCCAACTGTAATTACCCCTTCATACAATGCCCAGGAAGAGGGGCACCCAACTGTAATTACCCCTTCAGACAATGCCCAGGAAGAGGGGCACCCAACTGTAATTACCCCTTCATACAATGCCCAGGAAGAGGGTCACCCAACTGTAATTACCCCTTCAGACAATGCCCAGGAAGAGGGGCACCCAACTGTAATTACCCCTTCATACAATGCCCAGGAAGAGGGTCACCCAACTGTAATTACCCCTTCAGACAATGCCCAGGAAGAGGGGCACCCAACTGTAATTACCCCTTCATACAATGCCCAGGAAGAGGGGCACCCAACTGTAATTACCCCTTCAGACAATGCCCAGGAAGAGGGGCACCCAACTGTAATTACCCCTTTAGACAATGCCCAGGAAGAGGGGCACCCAACTGTAATTACCCCTTCATACAATGCCCAGGAAGAGGGGCACCCAACTGTAATTAACCCTTCATACAATGCCCAGGAAGAGGGTCACCCAACCATAATTAACCCTCCATACAATGCCCAGGAAGAGGGGCACCCAACCATAATGAACCCTCCATACAATGGCCAGAAAGAGGGGCACCCAAATGTAATTAACCCTTTATCCAACTCACAGAAAGAGGGGCACCTAACCATTAACCCTTCATTCAATGCTCAGAGAGAGGGGCACCCAACCATAATTAACCCTTTATCCAACTCCCAGAAAAAGGGGCACCCAACCGTACTTAACCCTTCATACAACACCCAGAAAAGGGGGCACCCAACCGTAATAAACTCTTTGTCCAATGCTCATAAGGAGGGGCACTCAGCCATAATTAACCCTTCATACAACTCTCAGAAAGAGGGGCCCCCAACTGTAATTACCCCTTCATACAATGCCCAGGAAGAGGGGCACCCAACCATAACTAGCCCTTCATACTTTGCCCAGGGAGAGGGGTACCCAGCCATAATTACCTCTTCATACAATGCTCAGAAAGAGGGGCACCCAAATTTAATTAGCCCTTCCTCTAAAACCCAGAAAAAAGGGCGCCCAACCATAATTAACCCTTCATACAATGCTCAGAAAGAGGAGCATCCAACTGTAATTAACCCTTCATACAATGCCCAGGAAGAAGGGCATCCAACCTTAATTACCCCTTCATACAATGCCCAGGAAGAGGGGCACCCAACCATAGTTAACCCTTCATACCATGCTCATAAAGAGGGGCATCCAACTGTAATTAACCCTTCATACAATGCCCAGGAAGAAGGGCATCCAACCTTAATTACCCCTTCATACAATGCCCAGGAAGAGGGGCACCCAACTGTAATTAACCCTATATACAACATACAGAAATAATGGCATCTAACACCAGACACAGGGGCGCCTAACAAATAATAAACCCTTTACCCAGCTCCAGAAAAAGTGGCACCCAAACATAATTAACCCTTCATCCAACGCCCAGAAAGAGGGGCACCCAACCATAATTAACCCTTCATCCAACGCCCAGAGAGAGGGGCACCCAACCATAATTAACCCTTCATCCAACGCCCAGAAAGAGGGGCACCCAACCATAATTAACCCTTCACCCAACGCACAGAAAGAGGGGCACCCATCCTTAATTAACCCTTCATCCAATGCCCAGAAAGAGGGGCACTCAACCATAATAAACCCTTCATCCAACGCCCAGAAAGAGGGACACCCAACCATAATTAACCCTTCACCCAACGCACAGAAAGAGGGGCACCCATCCTTAATTAACCCTTCATCCAATGCCCAGAAAGAGGGGCACTCAAACATAATAAACCCTTCATCCAATGCCCAGAAAGAGGGGCACCAAACCTTAATGAACCCCTCATCCAACACCCAGGAAGAACATGCAAAGGACCACAAATGGAACACAAGCTATTCATAGACAGATACAAAGCTTAAACAGTTCTTAGGCTCTTTACTCCGGCACCCCCCCACCCCCCAGCAAAGACCACTCACCTTGACGCCGTCACTCCAGTGGGCTTCTGAGGGTCTTGGCGCAGCGAACCAGATTCTCCGCAATCCAGAGGAACCAAGGAGAAAGAGACAGCCTCTTGTTTGTTTTCTTCTGAAGAAGGTGGACCTTGTGAGAAAGAATGGAGAAAGCAGCAGCAGCAACAAGTGGCCCCTCCAAAACACCTCCCAGAGGCTCCTGGGGGCCACCGGAGAGTTACAGGGGGCAGATGTGGGGGGGGGGTCTAAATCAGGCTGCCCAATCCAAAGCCTTAGTGGCTTCTCTGCAGAGAAGGGGGTTCCCTAAAAATGGCACAGATGATCCCTGGAAGTCTTGGGGAAGGGCTGATCAGCAACATGTGTGCAGGGGGTGAGTGGCGACGGCAGCCGGAGGGGCTTGTCTGTCACCGGGGTGGGCTGTGCTCCTTCCAGAAGCCCACTGTACGCTGCACTCAGTGCCATAGCAGCCTGGGTGACCATCATCATCACCATCACAGACACTTTAGTCAGATAGGTAACCATAGAAACTCCTAGTATACACACTGCTCCGTTCAGTGAGCGCCCCCCCCCCTCCTTTGCATCAGGCCCCCCCCCCCACCACCTTTTCCACAGAAGAAATGCATTTGAAAAGGCAATTAGAAAAACTGTGACATCTGACAGTCAGTAATAAGTCATAACAAATAATTAAGTTACACTCAGTGACACCCAGACATCCAGCAATGAGATTAACGAAACCCATCGGGGGGGGGGGGGTGTCAAGTGTATCACTCTGCTTTCTGCATTCACACGCAACACGGCGGAGGCTGAAACCCCCCCCCCCCCCCCCCTCTATACAAACACTATCAATACACAACATGATATACGTACTGCCGATGAACTGGGGGGGGGGGGGGGGTATGCCAGTAGACAGAATGGAGGGGGATATATTATACTATGCATACAGTGACCTGAAAAAGTATTCATACCCCCTGATATTTCCCACACTGTGTCCCGTTCCTCCAGTCTGGAATCGGGTATTATAGGTGAATATCGCAGCCAAGGACTAGACGGCACTAGCTTAGGTGCAAACCGGTACCCTTTTATTGTAACCCCCACACATGATTTATACAGTGCCCTGAAAAAGTATTCATACCCCTTGAGATTTCTCTGTAGCAGAGGAGCTTACACTCTAATGTCCCTCCACACTATTATTATTATACAGTGCCATGAAAAAGTATTCATACCCCGTGAAATTCCCCACATTTTCTCATGTTACAACCGAACACGTAAATGTATTTTATTGGGATTTTATGTAAGAGACACAAAGTGGAAGGAAAATGATACAAATAAATATGTGAAAAGTGTGGGGGGAGGGGCATTTGTATGGCCCCGCCCCCTAGAGTCAATGCTTTGTAGAACCCCCTTTCTCTCTTTTTGGGGTGTCTCTACCAGCTCTGCACATGTAGAGAGGGACATTTCTGCCCATTCTTCTGTGTAAAATATCTCTGTCAGATTGGATGGAGAGTGTCTGTGATCAGCAATTTTCAAGTCTTTTCCACAGATTCTCAATGGGATTTGGGTCTGGACTGTGACTGGGCCATTCTAACACATGAATAGGCTTTGATCTAAACCATCCCATTGTAGCTCTGGCTGTACTTTAGGGTCGTTGTCCTGCTGGAAGGTGACCCCCCCCCCCCCCCGGTCTCAAGTCTTTTCCAGGTTTTCTTCTAAGATTGTCCTGTATTTGTCTCCATCCATCTTCCCATCAACTCCGACCAGCTTCCCTGTCCCTGCTGAGTCAATACTTTATAGAACCCCCTTTATCTACAAGTTTTTTTGGGGGTGTCTCTACCAGCTTTCCACATCTAGAGAGGGACATTTCTGCCCATTCTTCTTCTTTGCATTTGTATGGCGCCCCCTTTACTCTGATAACTAAAATCTAGAGGAACCAATCGCCTTCAGAAGTCACCTAATTAGTAAATAGAGCCCCCCTGTGTGTCATGTAATCTCAGTATAAATACAGCTGTTCTGTGAAGCCCTCAGAGGTTTGTTAGAGAACCTTAGTGAAGAAACAGCATCATGAAGGCCGAGGAACACACCAGACAGGTCGGGGATGAAGCTGTGGAGAAGTATAAAGCAGGGGGGAGGTTATATAATAAAATCTCCCAAGCTTTGACGATCTCACGGAGCTTCTGTTCAATCCATCATCGGGAAATGGAAAGAGTACGGCACAACCGCAAACCTACCGAGACACGGCCGTCCACCTAAACTGACCGGGCCGGGCAAGGAGAGCGTTCATCAGAGAATCAGCCAAGAGGTCCCATGGTAACTCTGGAGGAGCTGCACAGGAGGTGCACAGCTCAGGGGGGAGAATCTGTCCACAGGACAACTATTAGTGGTGCTCTCCACAAATCTGCCCTTTATGGAAGAGTGACAAGAAGAAAGACGTCACCCCCCCCCCTCCCGCTTCTCAATTCATGTCCCCCCCCCCCTTCAATTAGCGGCAGCAGCAGCACCCCATGCCTGAAGGGCTCCCATAATTCCTGATGGTTCCTGGTTGGGTTTGTTGCAGGCCGGCCGGTAAGTACAATAAAAGTTTATTGTAACAAATGTAACAAAAATGTCCAAACTGATACATTTGCTTCCCGGCCCAGCCGATCGCCGAGCCCACAGACGTCCAATCACGTATCGATCAAAGAGCTTTACCCCCCTCACACAGTACGGGGTCCTCTCGCAATGAGGGGGTCCCATCCTCTGCCCCCCCCCCCCCCCCCCAGGGACGCGTCCCCTTTAACAGGAAGCCGGCGCTGGCTTTTAGCGATAAGGAGAAATTAAAGACCGGATTAGTTCTGAAGTCAGGAGGAGAAATACAAAAAAATGTGCGCAGTTCTTTCGATATTTTAATTTCCGGAGAAGTAATTCATGATGCGGGGGATGGAGGGGTCAGCGGCATTGGCCCTTCCCCCCCCCCCATACCCCCCATTAAGAGATCTCTTCGCAGAAAAATCGCCAGACCGCCTCGTGGTGAGCTTAGAAGTGGAATTAATGAGAACTGAGAACGAGAAATCCTTTCATAGATCCCAGAGATGGGAGGAACACAGCCAAACCCAACGATAGAAAATAAAATAAGGAATAGTGCCCCATCATTGGTGTCAGTGGGAGGAATAGTGCCCCATCATTGGTGTCAGTGGGAGGAATAGTGTCCCATCATTGGTGTCAGTGGGAGGAATAGTGTCCCATCATTGGTGTCAGTGGGAGGAATAGTGTCCCATCATTGGTGTCAGTGGGAGGAATAGTGTCCCATCATTGGTATCAGTGGGAGGAATAGTGTCCCATCATTGGTGTCAGTTGAAGGAATAGTGTCCCATCATTGGTGTCAGTGGGAGGAATAGTGCCCCATCATTGGTGTCAGTGGAAGGAATAGTGTCCCATCATTGGTGTCAGTGGGAGGAATAGCATCCCATCATTGGTGTCAGTGGGAGGAATAGCATCCCATCATTGGTGTCAGTGGGAGGAATAGCGTCCCATCATTGGTATCAGTGGGAGGAATAGTGTCCCATCATTGGTATCAGTGGAAGGAATAGTGTCCCATCATTGGTGTCAGTGGGAGGAATAGCATCCCATCATTGGTGTCAGTGGGAGGAATAGCGTCCCATCATTGGTATCAGTGGGAGGAATAGTGTCCCATCATTGGTATCAGTGGGAGGAATAGTGTCCCATCATTGGTATCAGTGGGAGGAATAGTGTCCCATCATTGGTGTCAGTGGGAGGAATAGCATCCCATCATTGGTGTCAGTGGGAGGAATAGTGTCCCATCATTGGTATCAGTGGGAGGAATAGTGTCCCATCATTGGTATCAGTGGGAGGAATAGTGTCCCATCATTGGTATGAGTGGGAGGAATAGTGTCCCATCATTGGTGTCAGTGGGAAGAATAGTGCCCCATCATTGGTGTCAGTGGGCAGCTCTGCCCGTGTGAAATGCGGGGAAAGAAGTCCCCGCCCCTTTTTCTCACAATCACGTTACGCCAATGTTTGGCGCGGGTGAAGACACGTAGGGGGTGCCAAAGCATCTGCTAATGAACGTGTTCCCGGGGTAAGCGAGCGATTTTGCGTGCGTCCCTGAAACGCGCCGAGCCGCTCCGCCATCGCAGAATGACGCCGTTTTCCCGCATTTCCCCTTTAATGGTTTTAGGTCGAAAATTTCCGGTTATTTCAGGTTTCCTCCTTTTCGCCAATTTTTTTTACTGATTAATAAAATAAAGACGTGGAGGGCGAAGGCAGCAAACATTTGCTGAACTGCGGAGATTATCAAACACGCCGGAGCCGGGAGAGGAAATTAAAATCCTCCGAGTCAATAGGAGAGAATCTGACGGGGGCGTCTGGCGGCGGCGTGTTTCCTAATAACTTCGATCGGCGGCGCTCCTGAAGGTGGAAAGAGTAGCGAGATTTCTGCCAGTGTTTAATGGAATAATAACATTTTGTACACGTTTTTCATATTTGCTGTTCCATATTTACTTTACCAGGAATTGTAGTGTCTCCCTCTAGTGGCTGGATTTCCGGATCTCCCTCCACACAGGGAGGGCATGGTTTTCACTCCGTCTGAGAGGAACATTGGCAGCAGATCGAACCTTTCCTTTATCTTAGATTGTAAGATTTGGAGATTCCCCTTCACTTCCTGTCCCATGACCAACACAGGAAGTGAGAGGAAATCCCTGGTTGTCACCATAAATCCAGAGGCCGCAATACGATGGAATCCCAGGACCGCAATACGATGGGTATTGCGGCCCTCGGATTCCATCGTATTGCGGCCCTGGGATTCCATCGTATTGCGGCCCTCGGATTTCATCGTATTGCGGCCCTCGGATTCCATCGTATTGTGGCCCTCGGATTCCATCGTATTGTGGCCCTCGGATTCCATCGTATTGCGGCCCTGGGATTTCATCGTATTGCGGCCCTCGGATTTCATCGTATTGCGGCCCTGGGATTCCATCGTATTGCGGCCCTGGGATTTCATCGTATTGCGGCCCTCGGATTTAATCGTATTGCGGCCCTGAGATTCCATCGTATTGCGGCCCTGGGATTCCATCATATTGCGGCCCCCAGGATTCCATCATATTGCGGCCCTGGGATTCCATCGTATTGCGGCCCTCGGATTCCATCGTATTGCGGCCTCGGGATTCCATTGTATTGCGGCCCTCGGATTTCATCGTATTGCGGCCCTGAGATTTCATCGTATTGCGGCCCTGGGATTCCATCATATTGCGGCCCCCAGGATTCCATCATATTGCGGCCCTGGGATTCCATCGTATTGCGGCCCTCGGATTCCATCGTATTGCGGCCTCGGGATTCCATTGTATTGCGGCCTCGGGATTCCATCGTATTGCGGCCCCGGGATTCCATCGTATTGCGGCCCCGGGATTCCATCGTATTGTGGCCTCGGGATTCCATCGTATTGCGGCCCTGGGATTCCATCATATTGCGGCCCTGGGATTCCATCGTATTGCGGCCCTGAGATTCCATCGTATTGCGGCCCTGGGATTCCATCGTATTGCGGCCCCGGGATTCCATCGTATTGCGGCCCTGAGATTCCATCGTATTGCGGCCCTGGGATTCCATCGTATTGCGGCCCCGGGATTCCATCGTATTGCGGCCCTGAGATTCCATCATATTGCGGCCCTGGGATTCCATCGTATTGCGGCCCTGGGATTCCATCGTATTGCGGCCCTGAGATTCCATCATATTGCGGCCCTGGGATTCCATCGTATTGCGGCCCTGGGATTCCATCGTATTGCGGCCCTGAGATTCCATCGTATTGCGGCCCTGGGATTCCATCGTATTGCGGCCTTGGGATTCCATCGTATTGCGGCCCCGGGATTCCATCGTATTGCGGCCCTGGGATTCCATCGTATTGCGGCCCTGGGATTCCATCGTATTGCGGCCCCGGGATTCCATCGTATTGCGGCCCTGGGATTCCATCGTATTGCGGCCCTGGGATTCCATCGTATTGCGGCCGTGGGATTCCATCGTATTGCGGCCCTGGGATTCCATCGTATTGCGGCCCTCAGATTCCATCATACAGTATTCCCCCCCCCATCCCCCATCAATGACTCGGCTCTACCTCCACTTCAGCGGGGGGACCTTGAGCGGCGGCGTTCCTCACTTGGCGGTCAAATTTCACACAAAGATTCCAGCGCAGACACAATGCGAGTGAAAAAAAACACTTAACGCGCCGCCATTCACAGAGCGAGCGCCTTTTTTTTCTCCACCCGCCGCGGCGTCAGCTGAATACACTGATGGTGTCACTTCAGTTCAGGTTGTGAGAAGTTAATGCGTTGCACGCCGCCGCCATTGTTGTGTTCGCGGCGCTTTATATAGCCGAGCGGAGACGTCTATTAGATCAAACTCTTCTCCCCTGTGGCATAAAAATAACCTGCCGCACCGCGCGGTACCACAGCGGGGCCTGCGCTGGGGGGGGGGGGGGGGACGAGCGGACGCGGTTTTCCCCAATTTTAAAGCCTGTGGCGTGCAAAACACAAACCAAAAACTTCACCCGCTGCAGGAAAAAAAAGGGAACACACATAGAGAGTGAGCAGGGCCACCATCGGGAATTATGAGGCCCCTTACACAGCTTCAGGCATGGGCCCCCTGGAGCAGAGACTCCCCCGAAACAGAACCCTCCCAGGTGAGGCTCCCCGAAACAAAACCTTCCTCGGTGAGGCTCCCCCGAAACAGAACCCTCCTCGGTGGGGTTCCCCCGAAACAGAACCCTCCCCGGTGGGGTTCCCCCGAAACAGAACCCTCCCAGGTGAGGTTCCCCCGAAACAGAACCCTCCTCGGTGGGGTTCCCCCGAAACAGAACCCTCCTCGGTGGGGTTCCCCCGAAACAGAACCCTCCCCGGTGGGGTTCCCCCGAAACAGAACCCTCCCCGGTGGGGTTCCCCCGAAACAGAACCCTCCTTGGCGAGGTTCCCCCGAAACAGAACCCTCCTCGGTGAGGCTCCCCAGAAACAGAACACTCCTCGGTGGGGTTCCCCCGAAACGGAACCCTCCCAGGTGAGGCTCCCCCGAAACAGAACCCTCCTCGGTGAGGCTCCCCAGAAACAGAACCCTCCTCGGTGAGGCTCCCCCCGAAACAGAACCCTCCTCGGTGAGGCTCCCCCGAAACAGAACCCTCCTCGGCGAGGCTCCCCAGAACCTCCTCGGTGACAGAACCCTCCTCGGTGAGGCTCCCCAGAAACAGAACCCTCCTCGGTGCTCCCCAGGAACCCTCCTCTGAGGCTCCCAGAAACAGAACCCTCCTCGTGAGGCTCCCCAGAAACAGAACCCTCCTCGGTGAGGCTCCCCCCGAAACAGAACCCTCCTCGGTGAGGCTCCCCCAGAAACAGAACCCTCCTCGGCGAGGCTCCCCCCGAAACAGAACCCTCCTCGGTGAGGCTCCCCCGAAACAGAAACCCTCCTCGGTGAGGCTCCCCCGAAACAGAACCCTCCTCGGTGAGGCTCCCCCGAAACAGAACCCTCCTCGGTGAGGCTCCACCGAAACAGAACCCTCCTCGGTGAGGCTCCCCAGAAACAGAACCCTCCTCGGTGAGGCTCCCCCCGAAACAGAACCCTCCTCGGTGAGGCTCCCCCGAAACAGAACCCTCCTCGGCGAGGCTCCCCAGAAACAGAACCCTCCTCGGTGAGGCTCCCCAGAAACAGAACCCTCCTCGGTGAGGCTCCCCAGAAACAGAACCCTCCTCGGTGAGGCTCCCCAGAAACAGAACCCTCCTCGGTGAGGCTCCCCCCGAAACAGAACCCTCCTCGGTGAGGCTCCCCCAGAAACAGAACCCTCCTCGGCGAGGCTCCCCCCGAAACAGAACCCTCCTCGGTGAGGCTCCCCCGAAACAGAACCCTCCTCGGTGAGGCTCCCCCGAAACAGAACCCTCCTCGGTGAGGCTCCCCCGAAACAGAACCCTCCTCGGTGAGGCTCCACCGAAACAGAACCCTCCTCGGTGAGGCTCCACCGAAACAGAACCCTCCTCGGCGAGGCTCCCCGAAACAAAACTCTGACCTCCTGGGGCCCCTATGCAGCACACACTGGACTCCTGGGGCCCCTCTACAGCACACACTGGACTCCTGGGGCCCCTCTACAGCACACACTGACCTCAGGGGGCCCCTCTACAGCACACACTGGACTCCTGGGGCCCTCTACAACACAAACTGACGTCCTGGGACCCCTCTACAGCACACACTGGACTCCTGGGGCCCGTCTACAGCACACACTGTACGGAGACGTCTATTAGATCAAACTCTTCTCCCCTGTGGCATAAAAATAACCCGCCGCGCCGTGCGGTACCACAGCGGGGCCTGCGCTGGGGGGGGGGGCGAGCGGACGCGGTTTTCCTCAATTTTAAAGCCTGTGGCGTGCAAAACAAAAACTTCACCCGCTGCAGGAAAAAAAAGGGAACACACATAGAGAGTGAGCAGGGCCACCATCGGGAATTATGAGGCCCCTTACACAGCTTCAGGCATGGGCCCCCTGGAGCAGAGACTCCCCCGAAACAGAACCCTCCTCGGTGAGGCTCCCCGAAACAAAACCTTCCTTGGTGAGGCTCCCCCGAAACAGAACCCTCCTCGGTGGGGTTCCCCCGAAACAGAACCCTCCCCGGTGGGGTTCCCCCGAAACAGAACCCTCCCCGGTGGGGTTCCCCCGAAACAGAACCCTCCCCGGTGGGGTTCCCCCAAAACAGAACCCTCCTCGGTGGGGTTCCCCCGAAACAGAACCCTCCCAGGTGAGGTTCCCCCGAAACAGAACCCTCCTCGGTGAGGCTCCCCCGAAACAGAACTCTCCTTTGGTGAGGCTCCCCCGAAACAGAACTCTCCTTTGGTGAGGCTCCCCCGAAACAGAACTCTCCTCGGTGAGGCTCCCGCGAAACAAAACCCTCCTCGGTGAGGCTCCCCAGAAACAGAACTCTCCTCGGTGAGGCTCCCGCGAAACAAAACCCTCCTCGGTGAGGCTCCCCAGAAACAGAACCTTCCTCGGCGAGGCTCCCCGAAACAGAACTCTCCTCGGTGAGGCTCCCCCGAAACAGAACTCTCCTCGGTGAGGCTCCCCCCGAAACAGAACCCTCCTCGGCGAGGCTCCCGCGAAACAAAACCCTCCTCGGTGAGGCTCCCCAGAAACAGAACCCTCCTTGGCGAGGCTCCCGCGAAACAAAACCCTCCTCGGTGAGGCTCCCCAGAAACAGAACCTTCCTCGGCGAGGCTCCCCGAAACAGAACTCTCCTCGGCGAGGCTCCCCAGAAACAGAACCCTCCTCGGTGAGGCTCCCCCGAAACAGAACTCTCCTCGGTGAGGCTCCCCCGAAACAGAACTCTCCTCGGTGAGGCTCCCCCGAAACAGAACTCTCCTCGGTGAGGCTCCCCCGAAACAGAACTCTCCTCGGTGAGGCTCCCCCGAAACAGAACCCTCCTCGGTGAGGCTCCCCCGAAACAGAACTCTGACCTCCTGGGGCCCCTATGCAGCACACACTGGACTCCTGGGGCTCTCTACAACACAGACTGACGTCCTGGGGCCCCTCTACAACACACACTGGCCTCCTGGGGCCCCTCTACAACACACACTGGCCTCCTGGGGCCCCTCTACAGCACACACTGCACTCCTGGGGCTCCTCTGCAACACACACTGACCTCCCGGGACGCCTCTACAGCACACACTGGGCTCCTGGGGCCCCACTACAGCACACACTGGGCTCCTGGGGCCCCACTACAGCACACACTGACTTCCTAGGGCCCTCTACAACACACGCTGGACTCCTGGGGCCCCACTACAGCACACACTGACTTCCTAGGGCCCTCTACAACACACACTGACCTCAGGGGGCCCCTCTATAGCACACACTGACCTCCTGGGGCCCCTCTACAGCACACACTGACCTCAGGGGGCCCCTCTACAGCACACACTGACCTCCTGGGGCCCCTCTACAGCACACACTGACCTCCTGGGGCCCCTCTACAGCACACACTGACCTCAGGGGGCCCCTCTGCAGCACACAGTGGCCTCCTGGGGCCCCTATGCAGCACACACTGGACTCCTGGGGCCCTCTACAACACACACTGACCTCAGGGGGCCCCTCTACAGCACACACTGACCTCCTGGGGCCCCTCTACAGCACACACTGACCTCAGGGGGCCCCTCTGCAGCACACAGTGGCCTCCTGGGGCCCCTATGCAGCACACACTGGACTCCTGGGGCCCCTCTACAGAATACACTGGCCTCCTGGGGCCCCTCTACACAACACATCCTTCCCCCTATGCACCCCCCTCACTGTAGCTGTAAACAGTTACCAAGGAAACCAGCAGGAGTGGGCGGAGCAGTGAGTGAGATCATGGAAGGGGCGGGGTTCGGCGTGTTGTTGGATCTCGAAGCGCCCGGAACAGAAGTAAGAGGGGACGGGGGTCTGGCCGGAAGGATATTTGGGCGGACAAGCCGGTCGAGTTTTCACTCCTATTGGTGGGCCGTGGCCGGAAGTAGGTGTGGGCTGTCTTTTTGGAAGCTTCCGGTTGTGAGAGAAGCTGAAGCACGATGGCGACCGACTCTTGGGCCCAGGCGGTGGACGAGCAGGAAGCGGCGGCCGAGACCGTGAGAGGAGGACCGGAGGGCCTGGAGGTATGAAGTAATGGGGGCCCTCAGGGGCTGCTTCATTCTGGGGCCCCTTCACTTCCTAGCTCTTCATCTTGAGACCCGTCTGTCACCCTCCCCCCCTCATCCAGGGGCCCCTAAAGTCAGAACAGGGGCCCCTATGCTCAGGTCAAGGGCCCCTCTAAGTTCTAGTTCATTCTGGGCCCTCTTAATCATCACAGGGGGGCCCGGTGCCCTATACTGGGCCTTCTCTATTCGTCACAGGGGCCCCTGTGGTGTACATGTCATCCTGGGGTCCTCCCTGGGTAAACTTTTATACTAGGGGCCCTATCCTGGGCCTTCGTCATCACAGGGGGCCCTCTGGGACACATGTTATCATGGGACCCCTCCCAGGGTCCATTTATACCAGGGGCCCCGTGGTGGGCCGGCCAACCTCATGATAGGGGCCCTGTGGTGGGCACAGGGGCCCCTGGACCCACGCCCATCATGGGACCCCCCTTTACTGGGCACAGGGCCCCCCGGACCCACGCCCATCATGGGACCCCCCCCCCTTTACTGGGCACAGGGCCCCCCAGACCCACGCCCATCATGGGACCCCCCCCCCCTTTACTGGGCACAGGGCCCCCCGGACCCACGCCCATCATGGGACCCCCCCCCTTTACTGGGCACAGGGCCCCCCGGACCCACGCCCATCATGGGACCCCCCCCCCCCTTTACTGGGCACAGGGCCCCCCGGACCCACGCCCATCATGGGACCCCCCCCTTTACTGGGCACAGGGCCCCCCGGACCCACGCCCATCATGGGACCCCCCCCTTTACTGGGCACAGGGCCCCCCGGACCCACGCCCATCATGGGACCCCCCTGTACTGGGCACAGGGCCCCCCTGACCCACGCCCATCGTGGGACCCCCCCTGTACTCTGCACAGGGGCCCCCTGACCCACGCCCATCGTGGGACCCCCCCTGTACTCTGCACAGGGGACCCACGCCCATCGTGGGACCCCCCCTGTACTCTGCACAGGGGACCCCTGACCCACACCCATCGTGGGACCCCCCCTGTACTCTGCACAGGGGACCCACGCCCATCGTGGGACCCCCCCTGTACTCTGCACAGGGGACCCACGCCCATCGTGGGACCCCCCCTGTACTCTGCACAGGGGCCCCCTGACCCACGCCCATCGTGGGACCCCCCCTGTACTCTGCACAGGGGCACCCTGACCCACGCCCATCATGGGACCCCCCTGTACTCTGCACAGGGGGCCCCTGACCCACGCCCATCATGGGACCCCCCCCTTGTTCTCTGCACAGGGGCCCCCTGACCCACGCCCATCATGGGACCCCCCCTGTTCTCTGCACAGGGGTCCCCTGACCCACGCCCATCATGGGACCCCCCCCTGTTCTCTGCACAGGGGTCCCCTGACCCACGCCCATCATGGGACCCCCCCCTGTTCTCTGCACAGGGGCCCCCTGACCCGCGCCCATCATGGGACCCCCCCCTGTTCTCTGCACAGGGGCCCCCTGACCCGCGCCCATCATGGGACCCCCCCTGTTCTCTGCACAGGGGCCCCCTGACCCAGGCCCATCATGGGACCCCCCCCTGTACTCTGCACAGGGGCCCCCTGACCCACGCCCATCATGGGACCCCCCCCCTTGTACTCTGCACAGGGGCCCCCTGACCCACGCCCATCATGGGACCCCCCCCCCTGTACTCTGCACAGGGGCCCCCTGACCCAGGCCCATCATGGGACCCCCCTGTACTCTGCACAGGGGCCCCCTGACCCACGCCCATCATGGGACCCCCCCTGTACTCTGCACAGGGGCCCCCTGACCCACGCCCATCATGGGACCCCCCCTGTACTCTGCACAGGGGCCCCCTGACCCACGCCCATCATGGGACCCCCCCCTGTACTCTGCACAGGGGCCCCCTTACTCACGCCCATCATGGGACCCCCCCCCTGTTCTCTGCACAGGGGCCCCCTTACTCACGCCCATCATGGGACCCCCCCCCTGTTCTCTGCACAGGGGCCCCCTGACCCACGCCCATCATGGGACCCCCCCCTGTTCTCTGCACAGGGGCCCCCTGACCCACGCCCATCATGGGACCCCCCCTGTTCTCTGCACAGGGGCCCCCTGACCCACGCCCATCATGGGACCCCCCCTGTTCTCTGCACAGGGGCCCCCTGACCCACGCCCATCATGGGACCCCCCCCTGTTCTCTGCACAGGGGCCTCCTGACCCGCGCCCATCATGGGACCCCCCCCCTGTACTCTGCACAGGGGCCCCCTGACCCAGGCCCATCATGGCCCCCCCCCCGTACTCTGCACAGGGGCCCCCTGACCCACGCCCATCATGGGACCTCCCCCTGTACTCGGCACAGGGGCCCCCTGACCCATGCCCATCATGGGATACCTCCTATAATTTACTCCATCACAGGGCCCCTGTACTGATCACATGGGCTTTCATAATGGAATAACTGCCCTCCCTGGGATTTTCTTTATAATTGTACAGGGGCCCCTTAGGGTTCATCATGATGCCCCACCCTGGTCAGCGCAGGAACTTCAGGAAGTTCAGTGTTGTGTCGGCTTTATCAGTAACAGCCTTTATTTTCCTGCAGACAGCCATACACACTGCACAGGGGCCCCTCGCTACCTGGACAGAACCCCCCCCCCCCCCCCCACTGCATGGATCCCCTGCTACCAGTGCAACTCCAGCTTTCTGTGTGTGGGGGGCCCTGTGTTGGGTGTGTGTGTGGGGGGGGCCCTGTGTTGGGTGTGTGTGGGGGGGGGGGGGCTGTGTTGTCTGGTTTATCTTGGTGTCCATGAGTGACATTGGGGGGGTTGCTCCCAATGCCTTAGCTACCATAAAGATTGGGGGGGGGGGGGGGTCTTCCTACAAGAGGACCTGTCTGGAGCTGACTGAGTCCCTGAATGTCCCGTCTATGGCGAGCTCTACAGTCTTCACATTCCTGGGGGGGGGGGAACAGTCCATCATGTGTTCCTTACAATCAATGTGTATATATTCATCATTTCTGTATATACAGACCGTCTGTGTCCCCCCACCCCTGACACCCCTCCGTTCTGCATAAAAATATATATATTTTACCAGTCAAATTAAAGGCAACATTTTTTATTTTCCATATTAATTATGTATTACTAAAATATTACGTCATAATATTTTATTAATTCTATAATACAATAATTTTTTGTATTTTTTTATATATATATATTTTGTTATATAACTAAATTACTAAAATATTACACAATAAAATACTGTGAATTCTATAATATAATTTTTGGATTTATTTATATATATATTTTATAAAAAACAGATCCCAAAATTATTTTATTATTATACAAATAATAAAATGTTTGGATATAGATATAGATATAGATATAGATATAGATATAGATATAGATATAGATATAGATATAATATATATATATATATATTCTATCCCCTCAAATCATTTTATTAGACAAAAAATACTACAATGTAATTATATATATATATATATATATATATATATATATATATATATATATATATATTCACGCACAGAATAATTTTTTTCAATAATAATTATAAATTACTGAAATATTACATGATAGTATTTTATTCCACAATAAAATAATTTTTGTATGTGTGCGTGTTTAAAATACTATGAATTCTATAATATGTTTTGGATATAGATATGAATTCTATATTTTTTGGATATAGATGTATCTATATCCAAAACATATTATAGAATTCATAGTATTTTATAATGTGTTAATGTGTGAGAGATATATATATATATATATATATATATAATATATAATATATATATATATATATATATATAATATATATATATATATATATTCCCCAAATTATTTTATTATAAAATACTATGATGTAATTTAATTCTCTAATAAAATGTTTGGATTTTTATACATATTGTGTGAAAATCCAAAAATTATTTTATTATAGAATTAATAAAATACTATCATATAATATTTCAGTAATTTATAATTCTTATTGAAAAAAAAAAAGAATCTGTGTGTGATTCCATTATATATATCTCTATCTCTCTCCTTTATTTATATATATATATGTGTAAAAAAAAAAAATTCTATCCAAAAAATTATTATATAATTCATAGTATTTTATTATGAGAGAGATATCTATATCTCTCATAATAAAATACTATGAATTATATAATACATTTTTGGATAGAATTTTTTTTTTGTATGTAAATTTCTAACCCAAAAATATTATAGAATTCACAGTATTATGTAATATATATATTCCCCCAAATTATTTTATTATACAATTAATAAAATACTACGATGTAATTTGATTCTATAATAAAATTTTTTTTTTATATAAATATATATGGAAATCCAAAGATTATTTTTAATATAGAACTAATAAAATACTATCATGTAATATTTCAGTAATTTATAATTATTATTGAAAATAAAAACATTTGTGTGTGTGCGCCCCAAACAGGGGCAGCAATAAATAAAACAAAACTGACAGCTGCCTGTGACGTCATCACGCCTGCCAATGTACAACAGGGGGGGGGTGGTTAGCCACCCGCTGATTTACAACATTGGAGGGGGGTTGGTGGTGGTTAACTACCTGTGACGTCATCATGACCACTGATGAACAACGGGGGGGGGGGGTTAGCCACCTGTGGCATCATCGCACTTGCCAACGTACAAGGAGGGGGGTGTGGTTAGCCACCGGCTGATGTACAACATTGGGGGGAGGGTGGTGGTTGGCTACATGTGACGACGTCATGGCCATTGATGTTTCCACCGGGGGGGGGGGGCTTAGCCACTTGTGACGTCATCACGCCCGCCGATGTACAATGGCGGGGTGTTATGTTTTCTGTGATACTTATAAAATTGGTAGATTTTGCGTTCGTACTCTGCGGTCTTCTGTTTTCTTCCCACCATCCCCCAGGGAAGTTGTGTGTCTCTACAGATCTGTGGGTGTGGCTTCTGATCACATGACCATTGTGACGTCAAAGGGCCACAGGTTGGGCAGTGGGGGTTTAAAGGGATTCGGAGGGGGGGTCGGAAGGGGTTAAAGCCAAACTTTTTTGTTCCTCCCTGGTGTCTGTCTGGTGAAGGGTGGGGGGGGGGGTGGGTGTATGCGGGTTCCAGCAGGACTGCAGATATAACGTTCTCTCTTCTTCTGTCTCTTCCTCTCCTCTAGCTGAACAAATTGCAGCTGAAAGAAGACAAAGAAGAACCTCAATCATCCCAGCCTGAGAGTAATGGTGAGTGTGACCCCGGAATACCACCGCAGAGATCCTATGATGGAGGACCAGAAAAGCATCACCACTTCATCCCCTACAGACTGCCCAATATAGGAAATCTCTCCATTGTGGGAGGGGCAGAGACACAAACTACTGCAGGAAATCTCCCTATTGTGGGAGGGGCAGAGACACAAACTACTGCAGGAAATCTCCCCATTGTGGGAGGGGCAGAGACACAAACTACTGCAGGGAAATCTCCCCATTGTGGGAGGGGCAGAGACACAAACTACTGCAGGAAATCTCTCCATTGTGGGAGGGGCAGAGACACAAACTACTGCAGGAAATCTCCCCATTGTGGGAGGGGCAGAGACACAAACTACTGCAGGAAATCTCCCCATTGTGGGAGGGGCAGAGACACAAACTACTGCAGGAAATCTCCCCATTGTGGGAGGGGCAGAGACACAAACTACTGCAGGAAATCTCCCCATTGTGGGAGGGGCAGAGACACAAACTACTGCAGGGAAATCTCTCCATTGTAGGAGGGGCAGAGACACAAACTACTGCAGGAAATCTCACCATTGTGGGAGGGGCAGAGACACAAACTACTGCAGGAAATCTCCCCATTGTGGGAGGGGCAGAGACACAAACTACTGCAGGAAATCTCCCCATTGTGGGAGGGGCAGAGACACAAACTACTGCAGGAAATCTCTCCATTGTAGGAGGGGCCGAGACACAAACTACTGCAGGAAATCTCCCCATTGTGGGAGGGGCAGAGACACAAACTACTGCAGGAAATCTCTCCATTGTAGGAGGGGCAGAGACACAAACTACTGCAGGAAATCTCCCCATTGTGGGAGGGGCAGAGACACAAACTACTGCAGGAAATCTCTCCATTGTAGGAGGGGCAGAGACACAAACTACTGCAGGGAAATCTCTCCATTGTGGGAGGGGCAGAGACACAAACTACTGCAGGAAATCTCTCCATTGTAGGAGGGGCAGAGACACAAACTACTGCAGGGAAATCTCTCCATTGTGGGAGGGGCAGAGACGCAAACTACTGCAGGAAATCTCTCCATTGTAGGAGGGGCAGAGACACAAACTACTGCAGGAAATCTCCTCATTGTGGGAGGAGTTGATAAGAGAACAAGAACTGTATAAATTGCTTGTCGGACTTTTCAGGGATCTCTTCTCATTGGCAGGCACGGACTCCACTGATAATAATGAGGTCGTTGAGAAAACGGGGACGGAGGAAGATGATAAAGGTGAGTTCTACATTCGGCGGTCTGTTCCCAGGGTCTTCCCCCATGAATGGCCTTCCTGTGACTTTGTGCTTTTATTACATAGACTTGTGGTGACCGTACACAGAATCATTTTATAATACGATCTTATCAATATATTTACTGTTCGATCACAAATGAGATCGGAAACATTGTTCAATGGGTCATGCAATTCACAAATGTTCTTCCTTTTTGCCTTCCTTTCTTTCTCCCGCCCGCCCCCTTTCTCCCGCCCGTTCTTTCTTTCTTTTGCCCGCCCCCTTTCTCCCGCCCGCCCCCTTTGTTTCGCCCGCCCCCGTTCTTTCTTTTCCCCGCCCGCCCGTTTTTTGTTCCCTTTTCCATACCAATCCAAATATATTCAATTGGTTTGGCACTGATATCTGTGCCGATACTAAAACCGATACCTTCAAGTCCACTGTGTGAATTGGAAGCGTTTTGAACCGCCTCCGATTCGCTTGACCTGTGAAATAACATTGGTTTCTATATTGTAGCTCTTCACATAAATGCGCAGCGTCTGCAGTGAGAATTGAATAAGTCCTGTACTTTTTCTGAGCAGTGCTAATATCTATCTAATTTTATTTATTTTTTCTTATTTTCTCTCCTTCTTTCAGAGGACAAGGCGGCGCAGTCGCTGCTGAACAAACTGATACGGAACAACCTGGTGAACACGACGAACAAAGTGGAAGTTCTGCAGCGGGACCCCAACTCTCCACTTTATTCAGTAAAGTCCTTTGAAGAGCTGAGACTGTGAGTTGTGGTGGTGTGCTATTATATTGGGAGGGGGGGGGGTCGTGCTGCTTTCTTTTACATGCAATGACACGGCACGCCAGGGGGAGGGGGTGGGGCTGTGTGATACAGTCGACGGCTATGGCTGCTGGCTATATCATGGGAGCGTGCCTGCAAGCTAACCCCCATGGGGGGGAGCTTCCCGTGATGGGGGTTCTGAGTAATTTTCTAGCAAAAGAATGATGATTTTTACATGTAGGGGAGAAGTGCCAGAATAGGGCCCCCTGGTATGGAAATGGGTATAAAAGCCGGTATTGAGGGGGTTAAAGGGTTTTTAACCAAAAATAAAAATGGATCCTGTTTCTTTTTTATAAAGGGGTTGTAAACCCTCCTGTGTTGGTGGTTTTATTTATTTATTTTTCCTTCATCATAGCAACCAGATCTGTTAGTTCTGGTTGCTATGGGCACTTGGCGCTTGGCTTTACATAGTCATAGAACTGTTACCTTTACCAGTAAATACAGAGGAGTAGAATGGTTGCTCTGGGTAACGCCTCTGCAGGTTTCATGACTTGTGAGTTTCCCTGAGTGGTACCCCCCCCCCCCATTGCTGCATTCTAACAACTCCTTTCCCGTATCGGTTTCTAAACTCTACTGCCGGCTGTCATTTCTGGCTCTAAAGATGGTCCCGGCACTGGCATCCTTTCCTGGCCGTTGTAGATAAGCGGCCCCCTTACTCCGGCGATTTGGGGGGGGGGGGGCGACGACGCTGTGAGACTGCAGCGCTAATTACATTACCGAGCCAAATCTCTCGCCTCTGTCTCCACGGCAACCGATTCCAGGAATCCCTGGCTGCGCTCCGCTGCAAGGACCTGTCTGTAAATAACCCCCCCCCCCCCCCCCTCCGCTAATGACTAGATTCCAGCCTTCCAAACGCTCCTAAATTATTATTATTTTTTATTGGAACCTCCGTGTTCTCGGGGTGTCGACTAAACCTCCTGCATTTCCTGAGATCTATAGGAAGGGGGCGCTTTAACTCTCCCTTTCCTGTATCCAGGCAGATTATTCAGTTTAGCAGATATTCTTTATCTTTTTTTTTGCAATTCATTGAAAAACGCGAATGACCGAGCCTATTCACACTTTTTCACACTTGTTTACAAGTTAAAATAATTACTTTATTAGTGGGAATGCTATAAATAGCATTCCCAGTATTGTTGTTCGTTTTTTATTCTTAATTTTAACTTTAATTAAAATTTTATTCCGTATATGGTTTTTTTTTTGGCTCTGCGTAACTTCGGCATACTTTCAACTTTTAAAATGTTCATCTCGTTCAGCTAACGATGGGACTTCAAGTTTT